>VUYV01000033.1:5838648-5935276 GCA_008711295.1 Anarhynchus alexandrinus | reverse complement strand
CAATCCTGTTAATCAAAAATGTATAAAAGTGGTGAAGAACCAGGAACTAGACCCCAGACTGTCTTTTCCAAGCTACTGACTACTGTAATGTCTAGGCTATGGTTTCAGGGTTGTGCTTACTGACTTCTCTTCTAGTCTCCTGACAGTGGATTTCTATCAGCCCAGCAGGGTATGTCCCACATGGGGACAAAATAGATCCCATCCCTGAAGGGACTAGGCTTAAGAAATTGAGTTTGAGCTTCCTTTGTCCCAGGCAAGCGTGCTAGCGAGTCAGACAGCCTTCGGCATGATTAAAGACACGTTTGAGCAATGAATTTTCAGAAAGATTTCTTCTTTCCAAAGAAGTAGCTAATTGCAGGAAGAATTGCGCAACTCATTTCTTAGTTTATGTCTAGTTGGGGAGTTACACTGTCCTTCACAGGTTTTCCAGCTAACTGCTTTCATAGTGAGAACCTTTCCCTGTCTTTCATGTTACGCAACGTGAACGTTCATATTCATCTTCCAAATGGTTTCATCCCTGAAGCTAAATAGTATTTGAAGTCTCTGCTATTTGCCAAAGAACACTGTCCATTTTAAGACCCAGATTGTACAGTGCAGTTCTAGTAATCCTACACGTTACAAGCTTGTTTTTGTCGAATAACATTGTGTTCATTTCGTATTCTTTCTCTGGGAATGAACAATTCTGTAACACAGGTCTTTCAAAATAAAACAAAAATCCCGTTAGCAGTAATATCGTCTTGACTTGAATTTAATCTTTTCTGTATTTCTTGTGTACTACAAAATAAAATGTGGAGCTCTTTTTTTGTTAATCCTCAAGAAAATTTTCTTGGCATTATGATAACACCAGTAACATGTTTCTTATTTCAGAGGAATGAAATGTAAACAGTTCGTATTGTAGGTAGGACTTTGGTCCTCTTTCAAAGGTGCCGAGACCCTTGCCTCTTTTTTTTAAAGCCTGGGAAAAATCAGAACATTAACTTTATTACTATCCAGTTTTCTTTATGCCTGGAAAATATTAGTGCAGAGTCTATAAGCATTTTTATGGTTAGATTTAGTTTATTTTGAAATAATTGATGTAAGCTGTCAATGTTTCTTTCTGTTATGCTTTTTTTTAATGTGGTCCAATTATTTTCACTTACTAAAGTCCATGAAAAGCTTAGGTTTGCAAGAAGTCATTCTATATTCATTTGGCAACAGTACTCAAAAAACTGCATTGGTGTATTCTAGCTGGATATTTGAGTGAATAGTTCTTTGAGTTGTTTCCACTATTAGTTCCTAGTCTGAGTATGCAAAAGGTGTGTTTAATATGCAAAAGGTGTGTTATTTGGTTTAAAAAACAAGTAACTACCAAGAGTGACAAGTTGCAGCTTCTCAAGGTTGAAAAAAGGCAAAATTATTTTGTTCTTCACTTGAATGACTTGTATCAGAAAAATAATTCTGTACCATCTGTTGTTTGGGTTTTAGGTTTTTTTTTTTTTACATGAAATTGTTAATCAGCACTTGAGGAAATTCCCCAATCTCTTCACTATCTCATTAGGCACAATTTCAATCTTTCTGTGATAAAATATTCATTTCTCTGACAGGGATGAAAACTTTTAATGGCAATATTGTGTAAAGATTATCTAATTGCCAGTAGGAAAATACACAATTTTGAACTGCTCTAGTTCTGTGTATCAAATCTTTTGTAATTCAAGCAATTTTCAAGCAATGTCATTTTCCTTTCATTTCTTCAGCATGATTAAGATTACAGTGGAATAAACAAGGAGATTCTTTTGCCTGTTTAATGGCCTTGTTCTCCACATACTTTTTTTTTACAGCTTTAGAGAGAATTTTCTATCCAAATCTAGAATCTATCCATCTCTCTTAGTATCAATCTATTTGACTGAGTCGATGCAGCAGGGATATTTGAATCTTCTTGCTCTGTTCTTTTCATGTCTGGATGGCTTCATCGTTCCCATTTTGCTGAATTAACCTTATCTGTTAAGGTGACTGAAATTGGAAGTTTCTCTGTGCCGACATATAATATACTGGAAATTGCTTATGCGTGTGTGTACACTTTTGGAACAGTTCATAGAAGTGATCAATGAAAATAAACCTGATGAACTGATGTATAGGAAGAAATCTCAGGCTATTTGTGCAGATCAATTTTTATAATGGTTATCGTAAGAAGAGCTTGGAAGGCAGTAAAAGAGTAACAGTTGTCAGTGGGAGCTGCACGATTCAAGATACTTTTTCAACAGATATATATATATATATATATGAATCTCAGTAAGAGACTAGCCCTAATAATGTGAACAGCAAACTGCTAATGCAGATCCAGCTACATTTCTGTCTATAGACATACTGAATATCAGCTGGCTGTCATGAACCTTCCTAGAAGTTAGATGACAGCAATGCTTCAGAAATGACCAACCCAATGACAAACACCTTGAGTAGTCATTTAAATTTTAACTTTCCTCTACCACCCTATGTCTTTGAAACACAGCTGTCAGAGGATGTTCATTTTCTTATCCAGGATTTGAACTGATGCCTTGAGTGCTGTGTTAGGTTTACGGCAACAGAGTTGAGAACCCTCTCTAGGGATAGTTAAACTGGCACATGCAGAGACACACTAAAAACAGATTTAAACTTACAAAGGACACACTTATCCATCCATGAAGGAAAAACTTCTCAACTATGTGATATCGAATTATAAATAAAAGGGTTGATAAAATTTGAAAATTAAAATTCTAGCTGACAAGCACTTAAAAATTAATCAGAACCGTTTAAAAGTGGAATGATTTGAATCATTAGATCCATTGAGAATCCATTTAAAGATCCTTTGGAACCATCAGATCTTCAAATGATTGGAACCATTTAAAAAGAAATTCTAGTAAGTGTTTTAGAATACCTATTGTGAGATATCCTGTGAGCACAAAAGACCCTGAAATTGTCAGAGAAAGAAGTAATTGTGCCTCTGAGACCATTCTGGGTGAGCAGTGGATGTGCAAATCCATCTTGTCACAGATACCTCTGACTGCCAAGGTTCGGCTCCCTTCCTCAGCCAGGGTGAGCGGTGAACACCCTGCACAGGCACACACAGCCCCGCGCTGTGTTGACTGCCTCAGTGACAATCCGAGTCGAACTCTGAGCAGTCCCTGCCCCAGGGGAGAAGTAGGCAGCACATATCCTCAGCCAAGGTCCAGGGACCCACACGCCAGAAGAACAATGTCCTCTGCAGTCCGAGACGTAGTCTCGTCCCAAGTAGTTCACAGTTAAGTGTTCATTCAGATGTAGTATCCCTCCTGTTAAACCGAAGAGCTGCTGCTGCATGCCTTCCTCTACAGACACAGACACTAATTAATTCAATGGCTTAGCACTATCTCCATATATAAAGCGTGTGTTCGAAGAAGTGCAGTGTCTAAATTACAAATTACAATTTTAGGTTGAAGATCTAAATGCTGTGATGAAAGGTGTAAATTAAATAATCAGGTTAACGTTGAGTGATGGGACCTTTGTCTGGAAGTTTGAAATAGTCATCACTTTTTTCATTAACAACAAGTGATAATTAACGAGACAGTGTTATTAACATTAGGTTTAGTCATGAAGGCTTTCACTGCTGATGCAGAAGCAGATGGAGTGCCTATTTATGAGTCTTATTACAGGTTAAGTCAACTGCTATGAATTTGTCTCCCAAATGTGCTAAGGGTGTAATTTATTTTCAGCCACAATTAACTTGTTAAAGATTAAAGATATGGTGGCTCAGTAAGGGATAGTGAATTTATGGCATATTATGAGGACATTTTAAGTACTGCTTTAGATGTGAAAGCCATTATGCTAATTAAATTCTTTTTAGCTCAATCTTTTCTCAAGCAAGGAGCTGACAAAACTCTGCGATGTTAGTCCATAAACTTTGTGTATGATCATTGTTTGTAAACAGTAGGCATTAGGGGAAAGACATTTTTTGGGTTTAGAGCTTGAATCTTGGAATCATAGAATAGTTTGGGTTGGAAGGGACATTTAAAGATCATCTAGTCCAACCCCCCTGCAACGAGCAGGGACATCTTCAACTAGATCAGGTTGCTCAGAGCCCCGTCCAACCACACCTTGAATGTTTCCAGGGATGGGGCATCTACCACCTCTCTGGGCAACCTGTGCCAGTCCGGCTGGTTGGCATGTTTGGTTAGTTGGTGCTGGTTTTAATACAGTACATCTGCGTTCCCGGTACATCTGCATTCTCAGTGCCCGGCAGGCAGGATCAGATTTTCCAAAAGTGTTTAGTAATTTGAAGTGCTTTGATACTTGCCTACCTCTTACAGACATTTGACACACAGTCCTGAGACTAACTCTTGAGTCTCACGCTAGCATTGAGACAGCCTCTCTCGCCTCAGCAGCCGCTAACTCTATGGGGTGCTAACGTTAGAGCCCCATTAAAAATTAAAAGGATGTTGCCAAGCGCATCCTGAATGTGTTCTTGGTCTGCATCGAAATTTGCTATTTCTAGGTAAAACTAAGTACATAATGGATAGTCTCACTCCAAACATGTCATGCAAAGCCACAGCTCCTCTATGACCATCACAAATATACTTTTAGAGGATTCTAGCTGGACTCCAAATTCAATTGTCATGCGAATCACCAGAACTATTTTGCGTGCCACAGTTTTCCCTTTGCTGTAGCTGTCCACTTTTTCTGGTGTTTTAAGAGAATCTGCATTGTACACAGACAGAAAATTCCCAACGCATTCCGAGAGTATGGACATGTATCCCAGAGGCTTAATTCAAATCAGCTTACCAAAGCCTTTATGATCTATATTAATGGTTCTGGAAAGAATGAAAATATCGGGATATTCTCTATCTATTTCTCAAAGTAGCCTCAAAATTTCTTTTTGATTATAAGAATTATATGAGGGGTTTTATCCGTGCAGTGATACAGGAACATTACAGAAGAATTTAAAACACCAGTGATTATACAAAATAGGAAAAGATCATATAATAGCTTCAGCCAACAGCTTTGAAGAGGCAGAATCTTGTAAATATAAAATGAGATTAATATTTTCCTGATGCGTATATTTCTTTTTAAATTTAATGATTAGTGAATAATATTTCAAATAGATTAAGTGACCCAGAGTAAAGATTGTTATTAGCATGTCTAATCATATGGAGATTTTTTAATTAAGGAGGCTTTGCAATGCTTACAGCAGCAGTTGTTTGTTTAGTCCCTTGAATAGCCTGGACTCCTAACAGATGCTATTCTTATTATCTTCACATCTGGATTACAGCACAGATACAAATAACATTGTGGGTCATAGTTAAGGTTGATTCCATTTGTATTCACCCTTCAATGTTTTTGCAACAAAGCTAGCATCTCCTGGAGTTGTAAATTCCCCTGTTTCTGTCTCTCAACTTCGGGAAGTCCTTTTTGGTTAAGGTGTCCCTCAGTGTTGCAATTACATTATGAAAGATTTGTTTAGCCCCAGTCATAGTCATTCCAGAGCCACCGTTTTGTCTGTTGCAGGGCATGTTGTCTTTTATTGCATTTCCGTGTCTGCAGTAGGATCTATTGGTGAATTACCAGAACTGATCTCATACACTGCTCCATCTTCAGGCTAGCATAATCACATGAAAGGGAACAGTAATTATGTGGTGTGCGAATTTGGATAAGCAAGGAAGAGAATGGCATTTTTTATACTTGGACTTACTGTGCAGCATCTACAGTAGCTCCTGATGCAGAGTTCCTCTTCCAGCTTTCGCTATGTCTGATGTGTGCTCTTTCTTCTGCCTCTGGTATAGGTAAAGATGCATGAACTATGTATTATGCTGAGTTAATGTAGTATCTTCAAGTTGCATAATTTGGTGTATGCATATGTTGGGGGAATATTTATATTATAGCAGTAGTATTTGACACTTCATGAAAACTGGTTTTCAAAACCATGGTTTCTTTCTTACTCAATAATGCCAGAATTCCAAAAGGTCTCAGATAATGTTGGGGTTTTTTTTGCAATATTTATTTATGTTTCTGCCCCTCTAGGAAATGTTTCCAGACTGCTCACTTTTATTTAGAAGATAATACATCACCTCGAGTGATTTCTGCTCCCCCAGCTCCAATCTTCCCAGTCTCAGGTATTTTTTTGCCAACTGTTCTGTGGATTGGTGTTGACTGTTGGAAGATGCTGCCTTGTATGTATGTGTCCATATGAATTATTTACCTCTAACATCTGTAAACCGGGGATTTGTACCCTCTTGTACTAATAAATACAGGTGCACTTGATGGAGGCAGAGACTAGTGTTACTAATATTCTCTCCTGTAGGTAACACAGAAGAGAAATATCCTCACCTTACAGAGTTGTCTCAAAGATAGGCTGTGCCTTCTCGCCATTTGAGAGGTAGCCTCACTAGAAGTGGCTGCTAGTGTAGCCATCTGAGCTACACTAAATAGCTCCAGTTCACTGTCACAAAGCAGAGGATTACACCAGCAACATGTTCTGCTGTATTTCTGCCTTTAATTGAATTTGTCACCTCTATATAGAACATTGACCTATTCCTTTTACCCACAGGACCAATTTATGACTCATCTATCTACATTTCATTTGCAATTACAACGTTTTCTTTAACTTATAGATTTTAGTAGCATAGTTGCTACTGGTAAAGTTCTCTCTGAGCCTCTCATAAAAATGCTACACAGGTGAGAATATTATTAGCCTCTTCTGGTTCCATATCCACCACAGTTATTTGGAGTAACGGTTTCTTTTCTTTGCTCCTCTAAGAGTATCAGAGGAGGACATGCAGCCCTCTCAGCTTTTTCACTCTGAGTAGAATGAAAAGTACCTTAAATAGATTAATTCCACAGCAGATCCCGAGCCACATTTTTACCTGTAAGAAAAGGATATCTTGTTCCACAAGTAATGCTTTTGCAAACGGTGCTCATACACAGGGGGATTGGTTCCCTTGGAATGACTTAACGGAAGCAAAATCAGCCCTTGTGTAGATAACTAGTAAACACATTTAATTAAATAAATCACAAACATTAAACTTCTGTTGTAACGGAATTGTAGGCATCTTTAAATGCCTCTTGTAATGATTGCTATTGTTAGGAGACGCGTAACCTTTTCAGAAAACATGTGATTATGTATGAATGTCAAGTGGCAATTGTTATAGGAAATCTCTGCTTTTATTCTCTATCATTAACTATACTGCAGTACAACAGTTTAATATTCTTGTAATTTTTCCTGACCATCTCACCTTAGGAAGATAGTGTTTTCCATTGTCATAAGACAGAATTGCACTTACAGTTATTCTGAGTGCTTGAAATATGTGTTTTGATGCTGGAGGTTTTCCTTCTGAAATACTGATAAATATTAACTTAAAGAGAAAGGTGTTTCTAAGTGACTGAAAGATACGTAAAATATTTTATGGAAAAAGCTGCAAGCACTGAGGAAATATTTTTGTTTTATCTTGTGTGCAGCAGATGTCAAGTGAGCAGTTTTTGTGTTTTCTATTGCACTAGTGTTTTAGCAGTGTAATTTTACAACAGTTGAGACTAACTGTGATATAATACTGGCAAAGAGCGTAGAGCAGGAAGAGCATTTTGTAACTGCTAAGTTTAATTTTTTATTATGACTATGACTAAAAGCACACTCCACAGATCTCATTATATATTAGGTTTTCCTTTTGTGGGGTTTCATTGGCAGAGACAGGAGAATTGCAGTTATTCACAGAAAATGCCCTGGCACTTCACAGCATAATTCGGATGCATTCAGAACAAATAATGAATTACAGGGTAATATTAGGACTCGCTATCAACCTTTAAGTAGTTTCAAGTGATACCTGCCATCCAGATACAAAACATATATTCCTGGAGTCAAAAGTGGATGAATTGGGAGATTAGCACTGGTAAGGAAATAAAACAGTAATTACACCAAACCTGAGATCTCTTTCTCCCTTACTGTCCTTGCTTTTAGGGTCATTTACCTTCCCTTCTGGTTTTGTGTTTGCATATCATTAGAATAAACACTTTATTTCAGGATTCATCTCTGAAGTGTGAAGATAGTGTTACACATTTGTTCAGCTTCTCTTAGTCTTGACTGGATAAATTCACTTTTTGTATTCAGATCCATTCATGTAAGTGGAAGACCAGATGGATCTCAATACAAATCAACAAATTCTTGGTAACTGAAAGCTGAAATTATTAGGCGGCCTAAATGCAGAACATCTGTTGATGTAAATAACAGGTCCTTGTTCAATGGTTTTGATGTTTCTTTCTCATATGAAACAGTGATGAAATTACAAATTGTGAAATAAAAATATTTTTAATCCATGAAAGGCTTAAAAAAAATACTATTCTTCAGAACCGAAACTAGCTGAAATAATGTCATCCTTTAACAGGTAATTAACAGAACAGATGACTTTGTTTACATAGCATATTTGCAGGAAAGAGAAGATTAAAAGTCCCAAAGGTTTTTGACATGATCCCTAATGAATGTTCTACACAAGAGTGTTTTTCTGCATTTGTATAAAGTAAAAAGGAGATGTCCTGAAATATAAACATCAGATGGAAAATTCAGACTGAGTATCAGGACCCAGAAGTTGCATGAATCACATTTATTGGTTGAGAATGTAGGTATTGTCTTTGTGGGTATCGTGAAAGTTTGCAGTCAGTACTCCCAGGATCAGACATAAGATTATTATCAATAGGTGATCACAGAATCGTGGGGAGAATGGGGGGAAAAAACCCTACTGGAAGTACTCAGTAATGCAGTAAAAGATGAAAATTAGTTGTTCTTTCCTTTGGATGCCAATGCAAACATGCAGCACATGATTTAAAATTATACTACTGGTATAATGCTGCATTAATTTAGTAGGTTTGGGACTATGCAGCTCATCCATGTACTGTGTCAGAGTCCCAGTGCAACACTAGTCAGCCTAAAGCACCCACACGACTCTGCCTGATCGTTCTTTCTTTGGCAGTATTATTCAGAGCTGTGCTCGTACCCTCTCCCTTTGAACATCTTGTAGCAAACTGCTAATCCTCCCATTTGCCCTTGACTTCACAGGCAGTTCTGAGTGCTCTTCAATTTACAGACAAGCTCAGCATCTTACAGAATCAGTACCTTGATTTTGGGGGCTTAAAGACAGCAAGACCTAGCACAGCGTTTTATATATCTTCTTTCTAAATAGTCATTTAGAAATGTATAAGTGTTAGAGCATGGTTTTAGAAATGTTAATTGTGTTAAAGAGTGCTTTTATTTTTGTGGGAGTTGTATATCCAAAGTTCACACCAAAAATTTTATTTCAGGATGTTGTGTGGATTGCCTACATATAAACTTCTTTATATGTCACTAGCTTTTTATTCTTCATAAATATATTTTTTGTCTTTTCCCACCCCTAAGATGATGTTGGAGCAATTCCAATAAAGCATTTTCCAAAACATGTTGCAGATTTACATGCAAGTAATGGTTTTTCTGAAGAATTTGAGGTATGGCTCTATGACGTCATCTTTCTTCTTAGCACGTACAAATAATGTTAAGTTTAAATGCCTGGAAACAAAGAACTGGGCATTACATTCTGACTTGGGGGACCAATTTCATAAATGCATGTAAATATGAGTCCTGTGAGCCCAGTAAGGAATGTTTATGCATAAAGACTGGGGAGCTAAAAAGCTAACAGGACTGGAATGCAAATGGGAGTGTTTGTCACTGTGATAAAGAGTAAATGATTGTGTGAGTAATCTATGCAAAGATAATGCAATCTGTATGGTTTATCAGATACAGTTGTAGATCTAAAGCTTTTCCAACACTAATGCCAGTTGAATTTTGCAGAAGCTACCCACATTTACTTGTTCCATTTACAGAGAAAAAAAAAATTGAAGTAATAATAAGTACACGTGGCAAGACTTCTGATTAACAGGGGAGCTAATGTAGTCTTTATATGTGGTAGTGAAAGCTTTACAGTTCCTTTCCTAAAGTATATGGTTCATAAGAGGTATTTCAAAATTTTGAAATGTATGCTGTCATCATATAATGTTACTATCACCAGATGTAACTAATGAACTTTATTGTTTTTCACATTCATATGCATTACAAACAATTTAAAGATAGGTATGTTCTAACTTAAGTCACATAAAATAAACATTATAAACCCAAACCCTGTCATAAAAGCTGTGCTATTAAAATTCTTGACTAGTGATTTCTAACAAAATCAGTCAGGTGGGATGGAAACAAGTTTTTTCAATTGATCTCTATGAATTTGAAATATGATTGTAATATTCCTGCTGCAAAAACAACAATACTGAAAGTAAAAGAATTCATAGTTTTTCATCTTTTGGTTTTGCTTTTGTTTCCCTAGCCAATGTATTGTGGTCTAATGGACAAAAAATTCCATGTCATTCACCTAACCTTCTCATTAGCATTTCTTCTCCAATTCACTTAACATTCAAATATCCATCTGATTGTGGGACCAAACTTGTAAATACTTGTGAGTGTCCAGTACATATTCGTAAGTCACACGTGTGCGTACAGGACTGGGCTCCAGCTAGGCTGGCTGTTAATAAGAGCAGGTGTTGGAGGACTGTGTGTAAATGCAACGGTAAAAAAGTTCTTTCACCATTAGTGAGGCCAGCAATACAGAAATCAAATTGTTCATCCTAAATTGTTCTTTTCCTAAAATTGTTCTTTTGCTAAATTACAGCAGTGATCCAAAGACCAAATATACTACATCTCACCGAGCTACACCTGCACCATCTGAAATATTTCATGCTTGTTTTAACTAGTACAAAAAACTCAGTGTCCTCATCATTTCTTGGAGATCTTTTTTGGCTTTACACACTAACCCAGAATTAGTGTCCTGGGCTTTTCTCTAGTGATAAAGAACTTAGAAGATGTGGAAAAATTGAGATATAGTCATTGTCTTTGCAGAGTCAGCATACATTTGGAGAGTACAGGGGTGCTTCGGGTTTTTTATTTATATTGCTATAAAACAACTCATATTTAAAATCTGTTTTTTCACACTGGAAACCACTTTTCATATAGATATTTAAATAGCTGAAGGTGATTAATATTAAAATAAATCCTAAAAAGTGTTGGGAAACATTATTATAGTACTTCTAGTGATGACGACATATTTCCTGGTTAACAATGTGGGCCTTATAAATGCTTGAGTTTCCTGTCAGTTGAAGTGATCAATAAAATAAAATAAATTAATTTTGGAAGTCCTACGGATTTTGTGCCTGTCTTCTCAGCCCTGTCTCTCTCCGTATAAAAACGTTGGGTTCATTGAGAAGCTGGTGGCAGGCTGAGGGCTGTGATGCTGTCCTTCACCAGCGTGCCGTGAGGCTGCCTGCTCCAGCGAAGGTTTTACAGCTGCACGCAAAGAGAGCAAAAGCATTCCACAGAGAAACTAAGGCAGTTATAAGGACCAATAAAAAAATCCAGTGACCAGATAAATATGTTGATAATCTGGCTAAAGTCAGCGATGTTGATCGTATGTATAAGCTTTCACCAGCCTAAGGTCTAACATTAAAGCTAAAGATAGGAAAACAGATGCCAGTATTTTAACAGGAAAATTACTTCTTGTTTCCTTTAAGAGTTATGTCAAAATATTTAGCTTTGTTGTTATTATGGAGATATATATTGCATGACCATAACTGTTTTCCATATAGTAATTGTAATTTATATAAACACTTTTATCCATTTGTTCTGTGCTGTGGAATTTGATTTTTTTTACTTTTTTTGCATTCATTCCCTCATTAGACACTGAAAGAGTTTTATCAGGTAAGGAATTATTTCACTGCATTTTTTTTTTTAGCAATGAAGTAGTTGTAAAATATCATAGATAATTGGGTATAAGGTTGTGGTTCTTTTTGTGCTGACTTACTGTATTTTAAGAAATTTTATGTATCTTGATACTTACTAAACTATGACATACTTTTATTTTTTTCAGGAAATCCAGAGCTGTACTGTAGATCTAGGTATTACATCAGACAGCTCTAATCACCCCGACAACAAGAATAAGAACCGATACATTAACATTGTTGCTTGTAAGTAAATGCATCATTTGGCGTTTTCTTTAAGAAATAATTATTGACAAGTATAGATTTATAAGTTATTAGAGGGGAAAAAAATACCTCTACACTGAAAGCTCTGACTACTGTTCAGCAAAAAGCTTGGAGAGGAGTAGCATGAGATTTCACATCTCTTCAAGTTTAGTCCTCTGGCATTCTGCTGCCTTGATGAGCGTGTGTTAGCAAGACGTATTTGTGTCTTCTGTGATGACCCAAAGGGAGTTGGGAGATTTCATTATAATGCCATTATAAAGCCCAAGAAGCTGTGTTTTGATTGCCAAAATTAATCCATCTTTGATCTGGAATAATGATGATTTATCCTCTCTAGGAGCTTCACAATCCCTGGATATATTTACTGCCATATATAAATGTAAATGTACTGGTTTTATGTTGTATTGTGCCCTGACACAATGTAATAGATCAGCTTCATTAGCCAGGACACATGTTTTCCCATTGCATCGCCCTTCTTCACTATCCCAGATTTTTCTTTTCTGAGACACATCTATTCAGTTTTGTTAATCTCTCTTTGAAGCTACTGCCTCCGGGCTTTTGATCATTTTGATGGCTTAATATGTTTTTCTTTACTCTCTATAGATTTTCAACTTTGTTCTGATAACAAGAAACTCTAAATTAAATGTATGTTCAGCATTCAATGTCACTAGAGCTTAACAGAAAAGGAGACAGAATCAGCCCATCTGGCAGAAGACAATGTAAACCAGCAGCAAGAAATCCCTTTCCACCTGGCTGGGGATGCCTCTAGAAGGACAGAAAGTCAGGGATTTTCCTCCGCCACTCTGTGTTTGTACCTGAGCATACAAAAGGTGCCAACCCAGAGGGTTTTTTTTATCAAAGGGCAGTGCACAAGCAACTTAGGACAGCTCAAGTGGCAAGAATTATCCTGGGCAACTGAATCAAGTCTCTATTCCTTATAATCAGTGCATGCTACAGAAAGCTTCAGGTCTCCCGGAGGTAGCCATTGCTGAGGCTCTTCAGCTGACCAGCTTCTCCAAGGGCCCATTGGTCTTCAGTCTCTGCTCTTTAACTTGGAATTAACGTGCCTAAACAGTGGCACCTGCCGTCATTTGAGACATCCCACTGGGCGGGCTTGGCAGTCACGACACAGGACTTGCAGAAGACCACTGACCCTTCACAAGCAGCAGCAGCTGAAGGCTGTAGGGCAATATGTCACAGTGCCTAAAGTGACCTCAGGTGCTGCTGTTCAGGCAACTAAATTCTGAATCCCTTGAATCCTTGGATTCATTACTTTATTTTTCTGCAAGCTAGAATTTTGAATCTGATTCATACCTAAGCACAGGATGTGGCCTTGGGCAGCCTGGTCTAGTGGGAGGTGTCCCTGCCTATGGCAGGGGGATTGGAACTCGATGATCTTCAAGGTCCTTTCCAACCTAAACCATTCTATGATTCTATGATTCTATGTTTGCATATGTGATTGTCACCGTAATCTAAAAATCCATGTCAGTATTTTTAAAAAATATTTCGTATAGAAAGAATATAATTATTGCAGAAAACTATGCTTATTTTCTCCCTTGTTTTACTACAGATGATCATACTAGGGTTAAATTAGCACAGCTTGCAGAAAAGGATGGAAAACTGACTGATTACATTAATGCCAACTACGTTGATGTAAGTGCCTTTTTCTATCTATCTGTCAGCCTTTTCTGTACAAACTGATGTATGGAGGTGAATAGACTTAACAAAAAAAAGTGTCACAATATTACAGGTCTTGATAAAAAAATCCCCAAATTTAATGATCCAAGTTATTTCTACAAAGTTAAACCACAGGTAAAACTCCAATTCTTTCTTGAATCCATCTTGATATTGTAGAAGCTGCAGCTTGGTGAAGAGCTTTATGAAACAAAAAATGTTCTGTCACATCTGAGTCATTTTAGAAGCATTTCGCATCTGAATGTTTGTTCTTTTATGCATTTTTGGTTAATTCTTCTGTCTGAGATGATCTCATGAGAGGATGATGCCTTTTGGCTGAGAGCCTCACCGAGGTACCATTTATTCAGTTTTTGTTACCTAGTAATTTACATATGAATGATCTTGATTCATTTTTTAAACCACTATCATAACAGATGTTTCATAATCACTATTATGTCAACATTCTGCTGGAACACGGGCACTTGAACGTATATCCTATTTGGTGGAATGATAAACATTGACATAACAGTTGCATTCCTATATCATCTGGTACCGCGGGGTTTCTGCGATTTGGATAGTTATAAGTTCGAAAGTACTTAAAAGCTTTTGAGATTCTTTAAAAATAGATACATAACATGTCACGTACTCCTCCCAACCTCCTTTTGCTTGTGGACTGTGATTTGACAAGTGTCATTTGTTATATTTCAATTTAGGGCTACAACAAGCCAAAAGCCTACATTGCAGCTCAAGGGCCACTAAAATCGACAGCAGAAGATTTCTGGAGAATGATATGGGAACATAACGTAGAAGTTATTGTGATGATAACTAATCTCGTTGAGAAAGGAAGGGTATGAGTACCTTTGTCTATTATTTATTTCTCTGATGTTGATAGATCTACCTCTAGCAGACTACCTTCTCTCTTTTAAAAATCTGGTTTAGGCATTTATTGAGCAAAAAGCAACAGTTTGTAGTAGTTGCTTTTACTAGGATTGGCTATAGAAGTACAAGTTGAGGATTTGTAGTATGAAACTAAAGAAAACATTTAAACTCAATTGTCAACAACAAGTCTTGAAAATACCATATTCTAACTACAAAAAAAAAATTGTCTTGTGCCGAAAAAAAGACTTGTATATACTTAGGAGTAGCCAGACTGTGGACCTTATACCACATTCTGCTAGCAATCTGCTCTCCCTCGTTCTCTTTCTCAGAGAAAGAAAGGGTGCCTTAGACCCTGGAAAGGAGAAGGCCATAGTTCGGGTGAATTTTCTGAGTATTCACTGGCTACTCCCTGTTAACATCCCATGGGACCCATAGTTCCTTTCCTACTACGTGACTAGATACCCCTTTGTCCAGTGAGAGAAAATGAGGTCAAACCCCATCGCAGTATGTATGTGTTTCTGGTTCTGTGATGGGATTATGCATGTACCCTTGGTCACGTGAGGAGACATTGCATCACACTTGCCACATACTGGCACCAATGCCTAAAATGCATCTAAGTCTTGTCATATGACCTATTAAGCGTCTATCAGATGATACAGATGCAGCAAATGCAGACAAGGGCCGCACTTCATTTATAATACCATGCTATATGGTAGCTATATGGCTACCCAAACAAAAGGCTGGACATCACAGCTCTCTACCGTATATGTGGGCCACACACAAGCTCACTCTTACCCTCCCTGATCAGATACAAGTACAGTCTGCCCATGCTATGAACTAACCAAAAGCCACATACTGACTTGAATGTATTCCTATTTTTCCTATAGATTATCTAGTATTTTCTTTAGATTTTAGAGTGCCTATAGAATGCCAAGTTCCACAATATTTAGAGCCCTTTAACTCTGATAGTATGATTTAAACCTCTCTTTGTTAGAGTACTCTGAATAAAGAGCATCTTGGCACAGCCATCTCTCTTTACAACATAAAATAGCCATTATTTGTTCTCTTACACTGAAGGTCATGTCTGTTATAAACTGTATGTTTTTGTGGTTGACTGTGCTCTTAAATTTGAACAATTTAGCTTGCTAGTTTGACATTTGTTTTCTTTCTCTTTTTCTCTCTTTTTCGTTCTCTTTCTAACAGAGGAAATGTGACCAGTACTGGCCTGCCGAAGGTAGTGAAGAATATGGGAACTTCTTGGTTACTCAGAAGAGCGTTCATGTACTTGCCTATTACACTGTGAGGAATTTTACTCTTAGAAACACCAAGATCAAAAAGGTTTGTGGCAGCCTGAAAACATAGTTTGGGCAAAAGGGAGTGTTAAAAGTTGTTCAGAATATTTTTAAGGCAGTTGGCAGCTCTTTTCTGTTGTATAGGTAAATCTGAATCCTGTAGGTCTCAGCCAGCCAAGACGCTCATCAACTTCACAGTTAATTTGACCAGATCAACAAATTAAGAAGATACTGGCCTGTAGTGTAGTACTGGTGTGATGTAGGACCATCAGGGAAAAGGCTGTGATCACACTGGAGAGCTGATTTGGACTTTGCCTGCCTGGTGAGCAGGAGGATACATTTTCAGAAATAGAGCAGTTAGTTAGTAGAAAACATGGTATGTATTAAATCATCCACTTCAGCTACCAGTTTTCCTTTTTAAGGACTAGATTTTTACCCCCCTGCAAAACAGGTGAATCCACACCTTATTTTGTTGTAATCAGAACCAGCACGCTCTCAGCTCAGCAGTGTGACATTGGCTACTTTGAGGGGCATTCTGAAAACTTAATTTATTTCAGCCACCTAAATGTTAGACATCTAGTCTCTCGGCCTCCCAGTACTAAAGTACATCACTTCCTGTCAAGTAATTTATTCTGCCTATTTTAGGAACCAATCTTTGAATGAGTTGACCTTCTCCCTGAAGGTATCCCTGCCTCTGAGCTGCAATGGAGGGAGGGCGCTTAGAAAAGCAGCCTACACAAGGACAATTCCCTTGTAGATCACTAGAGCTGGGTGAGGTGAGTCCTACCCTTCCTGCCCACCCAGCAGAGGAGCAGAGTGGCAGAAATAGCTGGCGACTCCTAAAAGCAGCTGTCATTTGTTATCCCTCCAGTGCTCTTAGCCTTTCTCTGTGCCTTTCTGAGGAACAGTGCTGGGTCATTTCTCCATTCGGTGGGCAAGCTGATGGGACAGAAGCACCGACCCTTCTTCTTCTTCTCTTTGAAAGCTGGAATATTTATAGCTAGGTGGCATGTTGTTAACTAAATAGGGACCGTATTAATTCAAGAACTATCAGGTAGGCAAATAAAATTATGAAGAGCTGCCGTTCAGATGTGGGCTGCTTACATATGGAATTTTTCTGTTGCAGGGTTCCCAGAAAGGGAGGTCTAGTGGACGTATAGTAACTCAGTACCATTATACCCAGTGGCCTGACATGGGTGTTCCAGAATACACGCTGCCCGTTCTCACCTTCGTGCGGAAGGCATCGCATGCCAAGCGCCACGCTGTCGGGCCTGTTGTGGTTCATTGCAGGTGTGGTTTTTACTGCCGTAAGGTTCACTCCGCTTTTGTTTTGCAGAAAAAAGAATTTTTCAGTGGTGGGTTAAGCAAAATTTCCCTTTCACAATTAACAACTCCTGATGGAATAAGATTAATTTCTTAGCTGATATTTCTGTCCTTGGTAAGGCCGACTAATCAACTGTCTGTGCCACTTCTATAAATCTTCATAATGGCTGTAAACAAGATGCTGCTGCTCTGCACTATGTTCTTTTTTTTGCAAAATTGCTTTTCTTTTTACTTTTTTGCACATTTCTATACTGCTGTCTTGATTGCTATGAGCTTACCAGATACATATATATAGCAGTAATTGTTTCATTTCTGCAAATAAATTGTTAGGATGGTTTTGGCTCATACTTTCTTTGGTGCAGGGGTACTCTGTAATGCTAAAAGGAGCTCTGTCCACAAAAGAAGACTCACTCTATTCCTGGCTGAACTACAACTCTGCTGTTTTTAACATTACTCTGCGCTCTAGCAGTCATTTGCAATGGAGGAGCATTCTGGGGAACGGTTTGAGGTCTGCATGTGCCGCAGTGTGCAGGCAGGTGTTCTGTCAGTGCTCACTAAAACTGGGCAGCTCAGGGAAAATGGATTAAAAAGGGCTTGTAGGGCCTGGAATGACTTCACAATGCCCGTGAAGGACCGGGTTATTGTAAAATATATAAGCAGGTTCTGGTTTTCCACTGTAGTACCTCACCTTTGATGGAACATTTGGAAAGAGAACCTCCTCATGAATTCTGTCCTTCTGGAGCTGACTCTGAGGAAGCCAACAGGTAAAGTCGCTTCACAAATGCTGCAAATGAAGATATTTTATTTCTGGGATGATCTAATCTGACTGAAATCTGTTTTTAGCTTGGAAAATGAAAATTCCACATTTTGCTTGTTCTGCTGCTATCTACATCCTGCCTGTTCTTGGGAAGTTCAAAATAAGAGTTTCCCCAAAATGCCAAGTCTGAGATCTGTGCCAGTGGGCTGAGAGATCAGCAATACATTATAAGTCAATTAAACTGAGTTTTTAAAAAGTGAACAGTGGTAAGTTGTGTGGCTTCAGTCAGACCTCTCCATTGGGTCACAGGTATAACTCGCCTCTGTCTGTAGGCAGTTTTATTGGCTTTTAGTTCACCCATCCCCATGCGCTATGGAATTTCAAATGAGTCATCTCATGTTAGAAATGTAACTTTTATTTATCTTTACAGGCTATATGGAGGACACATATGAGGAACTTCATGAAACTTTTTTTAGCTATTTTTATGTTTTGGTACTTTTCATGTTTTGTTTTTCATAACAAGTACCGATAGTGTTTGGTAATCTTTCTACTTTTTTTGTGTTTAATAGTGTGTTGATAACCTGGACCTTTCAGTTTTATATCACGTTTATTTAGACAGTTTGTTGCAGCAATCTGAGCTGACACTACCTGTGTTTTGTGCCACCTCTGTAGAAGAGATGAGGAGACTGAATTAGCGTGTACGGACTGAGCTCGGATCTGCCTGTAAAAGACCATGCAGACCCAGCACAGGGTGGCTGTCGGGTTACACGTACCAATACGCATAACGTTTCCTCCTGACTTAGAAGTGAATTACAACTGACTAATTCCTATACATGATTAGATAACAAAAAATGACCTCTTGACCTCGTCCTCCCTACCCAGATATTTTATGAAAGAAAAAGCTGGGTTTTAATCTTACAATACAGCTATTTTTATGCTAAATGAGTCAGAGTTCATAACAGGAGTGAGTTGATTAACCCTTTCTTCTGCATCTTCCCTTCTTAAGAAGGGTTTCAACCATTGCTTGCCCTCTTAGCTGTATCTGGAGAGCACTGAGCTTTTTCTTTTACAGATATACCTTCAGCAGCTCTGCCACTTCCTGGGGTTTTCCTCAGTCCAGTCTCTTTGAAATCTCTTATGTCTCTAATGGGTGGCATAATGCAACTTTTCCTTTAAAGTGATGTGTGTTTCAACATAGAAGAACTTGAGTGCACGAACTGTGCCCAAACGCTGATGTGTGCCAACCTTTGTAGGTATACTTGACAGAGTATCCTAAGGAATATCAGAAGCCTGAAAATTGCAGACCTGCAGGAAACCCCTTAGTTCCATTTCAATTGATACTTTAAAAATCATTTCAGAAAATGGTCTTTAGATCTATTCTTGCGCAAAGAAAAAGATGAGTTGAAAAAATTTTTCTTCATTGCCAGCCTTGAAGTTTTAGCAAAGTAAATCATACAATTAAATGATCTGTAGAGGAAAATCTTCCTTACATGCCAGATTGGTGAAAAAGCTATGTATAGAAAGAAACAGTTCTTTTCATTATTGTTTTACTTCAGGCTCAAGACTGGTTTTTTGTTTTGTAGTGCTGGTGTTGGAAGGACAGGCACATACATAGTGCTAGACAGCATGCTGCAGCAAATTCAGCATGAAGGGACAGTCAACGTATTTGGATTCTTAAAACACATACGTACCCAAAGGAACTACTTGGTGCAGACTGAGGTAAGACTAAAATACATATAGCGAGACACTATTACAGACTATTTCTGTTTGCAGGAGGAGAGATGATACAGTCCTGGTTTTCACCCTGCCAGACAGACTGGCAACTAGTCACCAGACTGGATTTTGCTTCCCTTGGTTTTATAGAGACGTCCTTCCAGGCTCGCTTAGGGCAATGCACTGGAAATTACCTATCTGTGGGCTCTTGCCTGTTTATTAGGGAGAACTCAGAAGAGAGAAATTCTGTGTAAATCATGCTTTCCAGAGTAGCACTTTCTTGGCAGGGCACACATTTTTGTCATAGATTTTTTTTAAGGAAACGCCATTGTCAGATATCGAGATCTTCTGCCTGATCAAACAATTGATATCAGGTAATCAAAGGTAGGAGAAAAGCTGTTTCAGACAGAAGATTATCTATAGCTGCTTTAAACTGAAGATTATCTGTAGAATAGCGAAAGGCCAGAAGAAAACAATAAGGACAACAGCAGGGCATTTGAAAGTCTATTTCAGGTTTCAGAAACAGTTGGTTAGATGCCCCAGTGCCTTTCAATAGAAAAAAAGGTAATCAACAACAGCATGGGCACTTGTTCCAAAGGATGTGAGAGAGAAAATAGAGGATAGCAGTAGGAACTGGGAGTGATCACTTTATTGCAAGAAAGGCAGGGAGAGTCGCATAACAAGCTGACTTGAAAATTTGACTCAAGGCTGTGCTTGCATTTTTAACTCTCTTCTGTGAACATGAGATACCACAGGTGGTGGGGATTTGGTGTTATATCATTTATACATTGCATGTGTAGTTCAATTGCGGTTGTAAATGTGTACTGTCACTGCGGAGGGACAGCCTTCACTGTTGAGGATCACTTTTGAGAAAACTCCCCTACAGCAACATGCTGTCAAGAAATACTGACCACGTCAGAAGTGGCAGCTTAGCCAGAGGCGTCCAGCGGAATCGGAAAATAATTACAGCTTGGATGTTTGGTTTTATTTTCCTAGGAGCAATACATCTTCATTCACGATGCATTGGTCGAAGCGATACTCAGTAAAGAAACAGAAGTTCTTGAGACTCACATTCATGCCTATGTGAATGCTCTCTTGATACCTGGACCAACAGGAAAGACCAGACTGGAGAAACAATTCAAGGTGAGCTCTCCAAGATAGTAACACAAAAAGCTTTAGGCTTGCAAGCCTGAATGACTTAAAAGTAGGTATCTCAACACAACTTTAATTAGCTTTCTCTATCTAACATTTAACTGCTGACCCTAAATTCAGAGCAATTTAACAAACGCATACTGTCAGTTGGGACAAAAGAATTATTTGCATACTCTTAAACAAGGAATTTAGAAAAATAAATATACAAGAGCATGAGAAATAGCCCAGTAAGTAGATTTTGGAAAATCTAACTGCATGCCTTTGCACGAAGATCCCAAAGGTAAAACAACAGTCTGAAAAGATGTCATTCTGGCAAAAAAAGTCATGAGCTATATTGGTCAACCAACATACTCCCATCAGTGTACAGCACTGATGAAGACAGACTTCAGCAGGCAATAAGTGAACACTTTGGTGCTTGTGGATGTGGAGATCAGTGTGTACATGCACGGGGCTTTCAGTCACCCAGAGAAAGAGCAGACCCAGCCAGGTAACAGCCCAGAATCTATGAGAGAAACAGCTTGTTGACTCATGGGGAGAATAGGAAGTCCAGCTCGCTCACTGCATCACTTACAGAGGAAGCACAGAAAATCTTACCTTTTAAAATTAATTTTAATCCAGAGAAGTAAAACACATTTAAATGTTTTCCAGATTACGTGGCAAAATAGACTTTGCTCACTCTAATTTAACAGGAAATGAATTATTAGAACCTTTCTCTCAAAGGATTTTAATTCTAAGGAGGACTGCATGGCATAATGTGTATTCTTTCTACAATTAGCTATTGGATCATAAGTAAAAAACTTAAGCAGATAAGTCTGTAGATAATGTCAGTACATAAGAAGGCTATGAAAATACTAATATAGTTGTTTTCTGAAGTACATTGGTCACATAGGCATATTAACTAGTATTTCTTCAAGCTAATGAACAATGTAAAACAACAGAATAGGAACAACATACCAAAGGATTTCACAGTTTGCTGCTATCCTGGCTTGAATGATCCAACAATGTTGTACTGTTGTTTCCTAGGCAAAAGCAGGGGCTCTTCTCTCAGCTGTGATGTGCTTGGAGAAGTAAGCGTCCCACCTTTCCTACACAGATGAAAGAATAAAACACATAATATATATAAACACAGAGTGTGCAGTGCAAATTGCAGGAGCCATGTAGAGCTCCAATTTCAAGAGCTAAAGTATTATCAGAAAGGGACGTGTTTCATTCAGTCTCATTTTCCTTTGCAAGGTCTAATTATTAGAATAATAACAAAAAATGTGGAGTCTTGTTTTACTGAAGAACTGGTTTAGATGAAAAAAAAAATTGTCATCTAATTCATCTTGATGGAACTTCCCTGGTTTGGTATCTGTTTTTCCAAAGCAGGCAGCTTCTGAAAGCAACACATGCCCATCCCAAAACAACACAGAAGAATCTTTTGAATTCTTTTGAACATTCCGATTAATCTGGTTGATTTTACTAGCAATCAAAAAAAAAAAAAACCCAAAAACAAACCATCCCTTAAAACTAGGAAAAACCTGCTTTCCACACTTATTTCCTGCCTAAGCAGTATATATACAGCATTGTGGTGTATATGCGAATATCCTGATTCCTTCTCATACTCTCGTCTATTTGAATTGCATTAGTTAAAACAAGTGAGTCAATGAGTCCCCCCTGGATCAGTCCTATTTTCCTCTCGCAGGTTTGGAGAGAAAATCAGGAAGCTCATAACTGGGATATCTAGAGATGCCTCACATCAGGAGCTATACTGTCTGTATAGCAATGCAGATTTTTCTGCACAGACATTTACTGTTTTCCAAAACTTTTTAAAGTGATACAAACAGCTGTGCAGGCAAAATGGAAGAGACACCAGGATGGCAGCAAGCATTGGAGGGCTGGGCGTGGGAACAACAAAAGGTGGCATTTCCTTCAAAGGGGTGCTTATCGATCCAGGGCTCAAGAATCATTTGAACTGATAGAACAGTGAAGAAAAAAGATTCTGGTGACTTGCTAAATAGTTTAGCCAGATAACTAGACACCTAAAGTTAAGAGAGACAGCTAACCTGCACTACATGCACCCTTCTGTTTAATGCAGCTAATGAAGGAATGGCTTTTGTACAGTGACCTGATTTTTTTAAACTTCATTGTTTCAGTTACTGAGCCAGTCTAACACACAGCAGTGTGATTATTCAACTGCACTCAAACAGTGTAATAGAGAAAAGAACCGAACTTCATCCATCATTCCTGGTAAGCTTGTTCAAATCGGCTTCTCCGGATGGCAAAATGTTGTGAACTGTGTGTGTCAAACCTTCAGTCTTTCCTCAGCGAGAACTGAAGACATCTGCATTGGTGTGGAGCAATGTTCTGTAAAGAACTTTTAGTGGAGAAGTGATTTAAGTACGACACATAGGAAAACAAAATAAATGTCTGGATAACACTTTATCCTGGTTGATGGAACTTAGTGTTATCATTACCGTGAGATACGTGAGATAATTGCTGTAATATATGAGTCATTGCAGCATATGTATAGTTCATTACTTTTCTTTTACAGTGGAAAGATCTAGAGTGGGTATCTCATCACTGTCTGGTGAAGGGACCGACTACATCAATGCTTCCTACATTATGGTAAGTCAGTTAACTGCATTGGTGAGAAACTAAGTCCCATTGTGTAGCTGCTTTCAGAGCTGCCACGTGTCCGAGTTAAGGTGGCACAGTCCTGATTTTGAAAGCTCCTTTCTTCTGTTATTCTCTCTGCCTGAAAGAATTACTTCCCCCAGGAAGTAGTATTACTGTTATTACTGTTTCTAGGTTGATTTAAGTGCATTTTAACAATCTGTAGAACCAGAAATCTCACCACAGTTTTAAAAACTGGTAAAGCTAAATGCCACCTGTGGAAGGATCTTTTGAGATGAACTAAAAGTGTTAGCTAAACAAGTAGTTTTTAACGCCTGTACTGTGGTTTGCCTTCCCACCTGCTCATCTTACAGAGCTTTTGCAACTGGCGTAGCCCAAGGCACCATAGCTCATCAGCTTTCCATTATCTTTTTGTTCCCTGGGTTTTCTTCAAGTCTTTTCCCCTTCATTAGCTGAGAGGGAGAACTCAATGCTTCCTGGACATTCAGGAAGGAGGTGGGAAAGCTCCCTGCAGTGCTGTTCATACATGATCCTTCATCAGGTGCATTAGCGCAAAAGAGCTATCTTTTGTGGTAAGAAGTTCAGCCGGGACATCTGTACAAATTAAGAGACCGCTTGGGATTTTTGGAGATCAATACTTTTTTTCAAGTGTTCTTTTATTTGTTTCAGGTTGCCAGCTCCTCTAGAAGTCTGGTTAATGTAGAACAATTAGCATGTGTGCCAGTTAATTTATTTTCATTCTGAGTTGTCTGTTCAAGTCTCCACTGATCTCTCTGATTTCTTTTGTGGTTTTTTTTGATCAAATTTTTCGAAGTTTTAAAAGTTATTTCAGTGTAATTGATTTTATTCTTTTCAGCTAGAAAATACTGCAGTGGAAAATTTCTATTCTTCTAATACTGCAGGAAGCCAAAGGAGGCACAAGTCCGCCATTTATTTTCTCAGCTTCTGGCTCTGTCCACTAGAAGCTTCGTTTAAATGTTAATACTCGGGCATCAGTTCTGAGTCTGCTGATTTTGTTTTGCAGGGTTATTATCAGAGTAATGAATTCATTATTACCCAGCATCCCTTACTACACACTATCAAGGATTTCTGGAGAATGATATGGGACCATAATGCCCAACTAATAGTCATGCTTCCTGATAGCCAGAATATGGTAAGTTTCATGGCTGATTGTTATGGGTGTATGTATGGATTTTATTAGGATTACCATTTTGAAATGGTAATGACAGGACATGAGACAGTATCTTGGATTTTCCAAAAAACAATTAAAATTAATAATACTGTGCTGAGTGTAAAATCCCCAAATCCTCTAGTGGAAATCTGGAGATCCTTGTCTGAGCAGACTGCAACTGGCATGAGAAAGTATTGAATCATTCCTGTATAATTTATAAAGAGAACCAAACAGCAGAAGTAACCGTAATGCAAGGTTAGTTTTTGCTCCAGGACTTTCACTTTAGTTGTAATATGGCTTCTTCAGCCATTACTAGGTAAGGGGAGAAATATGAGGTTGTTTCTCTTGCTCATCTCCTAAAGTTACAAACAAGCGTTTAGCAGGGATTTATCTGACTCTAAACAGCAAAGGAAGCTCAAGTCTTTATCCTGTATGTATAATTTAATAACAAATAAATATGCTTTTCAGTTAGTAAAAATGCAGGAATATCTGAGAGCTTTTAGATTGGTACTTAGAGAAATCTTGAGGTGTGAGAGGGCATCATGTTTGGTAATGAGTTCGGAGGAAAGTCATGCAAATGCTCTGGAGAGTCTTGCATGATTGGAAAAACATGTACAACCGAGACAACGTTACTTTTTTTCCCGTCATAAAAAGTTTTATGAATGTTACGCTTCCAATAAAACAGATGGATTTTTAAGTTAGCCCTTGTAATAAGGGAGGTTGTTTTGCCAGGCGGTGCTGGTTCATTATGATCCCAGTACGAAAGGCACTCAGACTCTGTAAAGTATCATTTAAAATTATATTTATTAGAGCAAACGCTATAAAGGAGAGGGTAGTAGAGATAATCTTACTTCCCTTCAGATGCTGGGAACCCCAAGTTCTGCAGCATTGAATGTGTCTCCGATCAAGGTACATCACGCCATGCAGCTCCTGTCCATGGAAGGGTTATCCCTATTTTGGTTATTCAGGATTTTCTCAAAAGAAGACAACTCTGTTCATCATTTCTGCTGTCAAACAGAAAGGATGTTCTCATGAGAATTTCTTGCTGCACTTTTAGATAATCCCAAGGCCACACAGGTGGCGTAATCGTCGGTAGAGAGTGGGAGCTGCCTGCAGGCTCCTCTGTTACAGTCCACCAGCTAAATTTATCCTGTGGCCATGGGCTACAGGCAACATAACACAACCTGAAGACCAGGCTGGACATGTGGTGTGGCACAGCACAGCATGTGTTGACTGTTGTGGGGGTCACTATCTCCACAGGGTACAGTGGTCTTCTGGTCAGGATCACTACAGAGGTGTCTGAAAACCATCAGTTGTGATGTTTGTAATCCCACTGAAATTTTGATTTCTCATTTTAAATGTAGCTGGCTGCATTGATTACATACAGGACACATTATTTATTATGTTAGATTAAGTTTTATTTTAAGAGCTCAATGTTACTTACTTTTATGGCTTCTTTTTTTTTCCTGGAGGCTGAAGATGAGTTTGTATACTGGCCAAACAAAGATGAGCCTATAAACTGTGAGAGTTTCAAAGTTACTATGATTGCTGAAGAACACAAATGTCTGTCTAACGAGGAGAAGCTCATAATCCAAGACTTTATTTTAGAAGCTACACAGGTAACACTGTCATAAACATGTAACTCAGGACTTGATTTGTTAAAGGTAATGCCTACATTTTGTTACATTTTCTTTGGTAAATGAGTACATTTTCTTTGGTAAATTCCATGTTCTTGAAGCACTCAGGGAAGAGTAACCTCTATAGGTAATGTGGTGACATGAGGAATAGGTTAGTCCAACCTCCACAGCAGTGGGATGCTGTCTCTGGAGGCTGGAGCTGGACTGGAACAGTGTATAAGAATATATATATATATATATAAAAGAATATAATATAAGAATAAAGACAGTCAATTTTTTACCAAATTCATTTATGCTTTTTTCACCCTTTTAGGATGACTATGTACTTGAAGTGAGGCATTTTCAGTGTCCAAAATGGCCAAATCCTGATAGTCCTATTAGTAAAACTTTTGAACTGATCAGCATCATCAAAGAGGAAACTTCCAACCGTGATGGACCCATGATTGTACATGACGAGTAAGAACCACATCTTTCAGTTTGTTTTGATGTTTTTCTGTAGAACCATCCTTTCATCCCATTTAGAGTGAAAGCTGCTGGAGCAAGGCACAAAGTCTGCACCTAACAATAGTGCTCCTGCTTCTGTTCCAGCTGCATCAACAACAGAAACATTTTTGCTTTATCACACTTCAATTTTCTCTTTTCAATTCTATCATTTTGATACTGCGGATGATTGTCGAGTAGGGCACCGGAGAGGAAATCAATCAGGGCTTCATTGTCTATTATCAAAAGAAGTAAGACCATTTAGATGAGGCACCTTATCCTTCTCCAGCTGTTTAATAATGGCCAAAAATACTGAAATGTTGAAATACTGAAGGACCTGAGGCCTTCAAGATTTGGTTAACAGAGGATTATCAACACAACTCTAAGACTGGCTTTTAAGGACTGTCCAGAAATTGTAGCCAGGTGCTGTGAAGGTTGTGGTAAGGCACTGCTGGGCAGGCCTATTTCAGAAAGTGTAAAGATCACATGACAGAAATTCATCTTATCAGTTTACCCTGGATTTTCTATTTTCTTCAGCTGTAGAAACTTGATCCAGTATGTAGAGACTTTTCTGTGTGTTTTGATGTTTGGGTTTTTTTTACTTTACAAAGGCACGGAGGGGTGACGGCAGGCACTTTCTGTGCATTAACAACACTAATGCATCAACTGGAAAATGAGAACTCAGTGGATGTTTACCACGTAGCGAAGATGATAAATTTGATGAGGCCTGGAGTCTTTACAGACATTGTAAGTAATAAGCAACATGTATGCATATGTTTTTTCCTATATGTGGTATTATTAGTGTGCTCAGATCTCAGGGCAACATTACTGAACCGTTGGCATCTTAGTTTCTGCGTGAGTTAATCAAAACTGTCTTCCGGATGTGCTGTAGTGGACCTGCTGCTTAATCCAAAACAAAGTATTTCCTGTGAAAACATGTGGTTATCAAGTGGTCATATGTAAAATGTGCAGAGCTGCCACCATCACCATAACATCTGCAGTATGTGATGTAAATGAAGGTTTCAATTCAGCAGAAATAAATGTGTACTCCAAGTAGACCCTGAAGTAGTTACCCTAGTTTTCCATTTCAGGATGGACTTTGATCTTTCGTGATCTGTTGAATGGTCACTTGACACCATTGTCACTGTGCTTAAAGAAAGAAAAAACATCAAAAAAATAACAAATGAGAATTATTTACTACGTCAGTGTCGTACAAATGAAAATGAAATTAAAAACTACGAACCCTGCCCCTTTGGTCATGCCACTACAAATCTAATTGCTGTAGAGCTACAATGGATGCAACAAGGAAAACACTTTAAGAGTGAAATGTTAGAGTTAGCATTGTCACATTTTTGACAGTAAAACCAGGACATGACACGGGATTGACAGGTGGATGTGTCCACCCCTTAACCCTGCCCAGCTAGCTTAGGCTGAAGTGCTTGGCAGCCAGTGGAGTGAAAATGGGAACTCTTCCCACCTCAGCAGCACCATAAGGACCTTCACTCCTCTTGCCCCAGGAGCCTCCAGCAAATACCTGTGCCCTTCATCTCAGATTTCCAGTTTCCCATCCTTCTACTGCAGATTTTCAGTTTTGTTGCTCTTTCCACTCCATATCTCTTAGTCCAACCCAACCCAAGCCCCACTCTATTTATTCTGTGTCCAGAGGAGGGCCACGAGGATGATCCGAGGGCTGGAGCACCTCTCCTATGAGGAGAGGCTGAAAGAGTTGGGGCTGTTCAGCCTGGAGAAGAGAAGGCTCCGGGGAGATCTTATTGCGGCCTTCCAGTACCTAAAGGGCGCCTACAGGAGAGCTGGGGAAGGACTTTTTACTAGGGCATGTAGTGATAGGATGAGGGGGAATGGCTTCAAACTGGAAGAGGGCAGGTTTAGACTGAACATTAGGAAGAAGTTTTTCACTTTGAGGGTGGTGAGGCACGGGAACAGGTTGCCCAGAGAGGTTGTTGAGGCCCCATCCCTGGAGGTGTTCAAGGCCAGGCTGGACGTGGCCTTGGGCAACCTGGTCTAGTGGGAGGTGTCCCTGCCTATGGCAGGGGGGTTGGAACTCGATGATCTTCAAGGTCCTTTCCAACCTAAACCATTCTATGATTCTATGATTCTGTCTTACTGTTCCCCGCTCCTTCCATCACAGAAATTCTTTATCCTCATATATCCATCCGAGAACCCAAAACACTCCTCTGTCCTTTCAGAGCATCCACCGTTACCTGGTGCAGCACAGGCTTCGCTGTGCCTGCTCTCCCTGCGCAGAGCATCCAGCTGTTTCCTCCGTCCCAGCCCACGCTGCAGTCCAGCTGCCTGCTGGCGCTCCCTTTCCCCCTGCACTCAGCTGAGACCCTCCACTCCCTCGAGGCAGTGGCCGCCTCGGTGAATCTTCCCACAAAGTCTTGGCTCTCTTCCTATGCTTGGCAGGGTCTTCACAAGCATAAACAGTAACCACAAGTACCAAAAAGAAAAAAAGAAAAATCTGCCTCAATGGAATTCAGAGGGCAAAAATGAGAACATATGCAAGGGGGAAAAAAAAACCAAGAGACCAACAGTAGCCCTAATCCTGACCCCATTCAGGCAATGGGAACTCTGTATTTGACTTTAACAAGGGTCAGATTCAGCACATAGTATTTCTTTTGAAACACAGTTTTCTCCTCTACCTGTACTGTGTTCCTTAATGTTGTGCTTTACATTGTGTACAGGAGGAGCCATTAGTCAGAAAATTAATAAAGCTGCTAAGTAACACAATAAATTGTGGAGCACAGTAGATTAACAGACTGACACATCAGCTGTTAATTAATTTTGAGTAACAGCGTTACAAGATAATCTAGTGTTATTATTTCTGACAACACACTGACTATATCCTCTTCTCTTCTCCAGGAGCAGTACCAGTTTCTGTACAAAGCTATTCTCAGCCTCGTCAGCACAAGGCAAGAAGAAAACCCTTCAGCATCTATGGACAGTAATGGCTCAGCTTTACCCGATGGAAATGCAGCTGAAAGTTTAGAATCTTTAGTTTAATTAACACATCAAATTAAACACACACATATCTACATCACACCAGTTACACCTGGCGTTTACCATTATGGTTTTCAGTTTTATACTTTGGGGTGGGGTGGGGCAGAATCTGTCCATTTTATATATATATATATATATACATATATATATATATAAAATCAAATCCCAACCCTTGCTCAAACACACAGTCGTTTCTGTTACATACGACTTTACTGCGGAACTTTTATCATTAACAATGTGTGCCTTTTCTTGAAAGATTTCTTGTAATACGTTGTTACGTCTGGACTAACTTGATTGACTTTTACAGTGTTTCTAAGAATTGAATTGTGGTATGTTTTTTCAGTATTAGTTTTTGATTTATCTGGCTTTACTTTTAACTTAAAATTATCATATTTATAGATGTTAGGGGACTCTCAATTACAAACATGTCATGGGTTTAGTATTTGATTTATTTGCTGTATTTATAACAATTTACAATTGCTAGAAATGTAACTTTTAATATAGTAGAATGTAAATAAAATACTGTTCTCCATAACGTGACATTTTAAGACTTCAATCAGACATTTAGAATAGTAATCTGATACTTACTGTAAATACTGCTACTTCTGTAGTGATCCATGGACCAAATTTATATTTATAATTGTAGATTTTTATATTTTACTACAGAGTCAGTTTTCTAGTTCTGTGTAATTGCCTTGTTAAAATGATGTAGTCCAGGATGTTTTTATTTTAACAAAGTCTTCTGATATATAATTGTGCATCTTAAGCAATTAACCTTCATATAGCTGCATGTGATTTTAACTTTTTGTGGGAAATAGAAACCATTTGTTTTGCAATGAGAAGTTTTTATGAGAATAGCACCTGTACTTGGCATTGTTAAATTGTTTTTACCTATGGCATTGCAAAAATAAATATAAATATTCCAGTCTGCGTTTAGCGGTCTTCCACATACATTAAACAGTTGTCATTGTCATGCAGGAGAGCTTTTACTTACAAGAATAAGGACTCAAGGCTGACCTGGCGACGGCTGCTCTTCCCGAGGAATCTGCGAGTTCAGAAGACACTTTTGGAAAACTTTTTTGTTATTTAATCTCTGTTCCGCATCCAGCCGTACCCATAGTGTCCATGTTAGCCCCTTTTTTTTAGCCTCTCCTTGCATGTCTCCCAGTCTGGTCGGCCCACAGGCTAATAGGCTGTCCCAGGCCTCCAAACTGCCTTAATTGTCCCCTCGCAACTTCTCCATGCTGGCTTTGCTTCAGATCATTCATTCATCTGCTGAGCTCTTTGCTACCTCCTTTGGCAAAGCAAAAGCCAAACTCTGGGAAGCAATAAAGCAAGTAACCTCTGCAAGAACAAAAGCAAAATGCTTCAACTTGGCCACTCAACTATTTTCTGTGACCTTCTGAACCGGCAAGAAGAGATTACCAATTGTACTGAAGGTTGTAGCACTGAGAAAGGGTGGAGGAGCCTGGAGCAGAATAGGTCTTTGAAACCAACACAGGCCATGAGAGTGGCTATTTTCTCACTTTGGTATGTTCAGCTGTTATGTAGAAATACTGAGAGCAGGGATACAGTTCTGGATCAGAATGCCACAGGAACTAATGGGCAGTGACTTCAATAAAAAATAAGGATGGGAGAAGATGGACCTGATGTGGACTTGGAGATTTTAGTTGACTGATGTCCTGAAGCAAGGGGGTGTGAGGGATCTCAGTGTGCCAGCAGATAGATCTAGATGCCCTTCAGCGGTGTGGGGTTGAGGATAGGTGGAGCTGCAACAAAGCCAGAACAAATTTAGGTTTAGAGGAATCTAAACAGTGGAAACTTAAAAAATCCTGGTACGGTTGACATATGAAATGAGCGTGAAGGTGCTAGACCAGGAGACAGAGTGGCATAGAATGACAAAATAGTAAAGTAAAGCAGACTTTTTCCTGCTCTTGTCCTCTTTTTTTAAAAAAGACATATAGACAAAATAATCAAAACAATCTAATGTACAGTTTGTCTTATAAAGCTGTGTTAACATGTGAATGCACTTGAATTCTCTTTGACGCTTGACCACTTCTCTTTATAACCACAGCAATGCAGTCCCAGAGGTTATGGAGTGGCTGAATTGTAGAATTGTCTAGGTTGGAGGGGACCTTTAAGATCATCAAGTCCAACCATCAACCTAACAATGCCAAGTCCACCACTAAACCACATCCCTAAGCACCACATCTACATGTCTTTTAAATACTTCCAGGGATGGTGACTCTACAACTTCCCTGGGCAGCCTGTTCCAATGCTTGATAACCCTTTCTGTGAAGAGATTTTTTCCTAATATCCAATCTAAACCTCCCCTGGTGTAACTTGAGGCCGTTTCCTCTTGTCCTGTCACTTGTTACATGGGAGAAGAGACCAAGCTCCACCTCACTACAACCTCCTTTCAGGTAGTTGTAGAGGGAGATAAGGTCTCCCCTGAGCCTCCTTTTCTCCGGGCTAAACAGCCCCAGTTCCCTCAGCCACTCCTCAGAAGACTTGTTTTCCAGACCCCTCACCAGCTTCATTGTGCTTCTCTGGACACGCTCCAGCACTTCAATGTCTTTCTTGTAGTGAGGGGCCCAAAACTGAACACAGTATTTGAGGTGGGGCCTCACCAGTGCTGAGTACAAAGGGACAATCACTTCCCCTGTCCTGCTGGCCACACTATTCCTGATAGATGCCAGGATGAATCCATTGGGCTTGGAGCCCCAGGGGTCCACCAGAGCCAAATGTGGGACTCTCAGCCCAAGTACCATTTGCAGGACCATGGAGGACACATGTTCCCTCCAGGGAGATACACACACACACACACACACAGAGTGGTAGAAGCAGGATTCATCACACAGAGAACTGGAAGAGGGCACTGCCCAGCAGCCTGCTTACATGCACACAGCCCATTTTATCCCTCTTCTCTCCATTTTCCCTTGCTTATTCTTTCCCTGTGCACCTTGATCCCTCTGTTTCTCCACCCTGGTCTCTCTTGTCTTTTTGCAGATAAACAACCTCACTACCTTTTCTTCACAGGCCTTGGTTTTGTTACAGCCATACCTAAATGTAAAACCTCTGATGCTGCCACTTAGACAATCTCAGTCGTACATGGTATTATCAACAAGGTTACCTGGGTGCTTCTGGCCTTGCACGCTTGTCTTTCCAAAACATCTCCACCAGGGTTTGGCCTTCCCTCACATAATGCCCCGTGAACCACCTGTGAAACGCAGCCGGGCTTCGCGGCGCTCCTGGTGACGCCTGTCTGCTGCTCACTTTTTTTTTTCCCCTGTGGTCCTTGTCATGCCTGCGGATTTGCTAATTCTGAAGTCCGGGAAGAATAAGGCTGAGATACGGCTGCTAAGGGAAAGCAAACTTACAGTGTATCCCTCGTGAAACTAAACACCATTGAAAAATAGGATCTAGATTATTTTTTGTTGTGTTCTATTTGTGTTATTTTGGGGGTGATAAGAGTTTCAAATATACAGAACCTGCTCATTGTCCCAAACAATGCACATTTTTATACCCCTGCTGAATTACACCTACACGTTCTTCACAGCTCTCAGGCACAAAGTTGGTGTACACAAAGGTGCGTATCGGCTGCTCGCTGAGGAAGGGAATATCTCCTTTTTCCAGGTGGCCTGGGGGTTCCGCGCTGCTGCCGCTGAAGCACTCGGGTTCACTGACACCCTCCCCTTGCACATCTAGGCTAACGGGGGCAGCTATATATCATCTCTCCCACTCATTCCAAAAACATAGACACGATTTTTCCTTTCTTAATCTCTAGAGGTGCCTGTACGAGAGAGGTTAATTGTGATCTTATGGCCATTTCCAAACCATATACCATAATCTTCTTACCGTATACTTCTGCACTTCACCGTATTCGTACACAACATAAGAAACTGTAATGCTCATGTGCTACTTCCCCAGCCCTTTCGTTAGGAAAATTGGCTTGTAGGCTCAAATAACTTCATGCTTTTTATCTTGATGTCTTCTATTAATGGAATTGCAGTTGCATATAGTTGTACATACAAAGTAGTTTTTAGGCCAATTAATTCTACTATGTTTTTCAAGCCTCCAAGGACCAAAAGCAAAACGGGAATCCTCCGTTCTAAAATCCCATCTTGATATAACTGTTCCTTTCAACCTAAACTGTTTTGCAGACATTTCAAAATGATAATCCAAGGAATCAGCTGTCGTTCAAGGTTTCTTCCAGAGATGTTTGTAATCACATTCATCATCTTAGCATGCTGACAAGTTATTTAAAACATAAGTCCTTAGGATAATCTCTTTACTCACACATATTGGTTCTGATCTAAAAAAAAATAATAAGAATCATAAAAAATCTTCTATAATCTTCAACCGTGATGGATTACAGATTTTAATAAATGCGTGTCAGTTCCCCTCTCAGACAAAGGCCATATTCTAATTAATTTTTTTCTTGTAATCCAAGCTACAGACTCAAAAGACATATAGCCTGCCTTTTCAAACTGGGTCAAGTGTGGAAAAGATGTTATGTATCTCCTGCAAGAAGTAGGATATTAATAAACAATGTCAGTTTAAGATTTTATTCTTTTTTTTAACAAAGCTGCAAGTCGTGTGTGCCAAGGAAAACGTGATTAGTGAGCTTCCTCCGCAGAAATCACAGGTGAGTGGAGAGTTTNAAAAAAAAAAAAAGAAAAGAAAAGAAATGTACTAACATCACCAACTGTTTAGTGATTGTGGTGTTGTGATTTGATACCTATGGAAAAGCTTTCCAAAAGTCAGCAATAAACGATGAATAGAAGTCATACAAACTCATAGCTATCAGTGCAACAGTGTATTAGTTAAAGATCTTAGTACGGACTTTGAAAATCAGTTGACTGAACTAGTTTTAGCAATGTTTTAACACAATGCATTTTACCTGGCACAGTTCATTGTAATATCTGAGAATAACCTCTGTTATTTCAGATGGGTTGAAATTTTCTGTGGTAAATTCTTACTTCAAGATGAGTTTAGCAAAGCTGAACTCGTTTCTCTCTGTAATTGTTCTGAAGCATAAGCAAAGCGGGGCTGGGGAGGAGAGGAGCCCTGTTCTGTTGTTGGGGTTACAAACAGAAACAGAGACCCAACTGCTCCCGCAATTCTGAGGCGTCCTGCGTTACAGTCTTGTTTTCACTGCTGCCCCCCAGCAGGGCTGAGGTCTGACCATCCATGTCTGTGTCACGGGTTTGTGCTTTGGTGGATTAAAGACTTAACTTTCAAAGGGACAAGAGAAGTGTCTCAGGACATTTGGCCACATTTCCTGATTTCCCTCTGTTTCCAATTGCATTATTTTCTTTTTAGAAAAAAAAAAAAAGTAGGAAAAACCCCCACCCTTCTGGCTTACTGAGCTCATTCCCTTGTTTTATCAAAGCCACGTCCAGTGACCCTGTAATTAGTCACAGCGGATTTGGGATGGTCTAATTTGCCTGGATAAATTCTGCTGGACACTCAAAGCTAGATTTCTTCTTTCTCCCCCTCCTCATTAGTTTTCCAGCCTAATCACAATCACTTCACCCCCTATTTTTTCCCCCTTAAACAGCTATTGTGCTATGAGCGCATGCCCTTTGTGCGGCAGTCACACTGTTGTGCTCCAGTCCCCGAAGAGGGATGTAATTCTCATCCACAGGAATATCCCGGGCAGAGAGAGCGTGAAACACTGAGGCAAGGAATGGAGTCTGAGCGTAATGGGGCTCAAACTCCTCCATCTCAGAAAGAAACTGGGATCTTATCTGTCATGGAGAGCTGGCACAAGAAAAAATTCCAAAACGAAAAAATAGGGGCGACACAATGACAAACAATCTGTTCCTTGAAGCCTGATGTGAACAAACAGCTTAAGAGCCTTTCAGCCTGGGCGGTGACAGCAGAAACCAACCCATGTATTCAGCCGAGCGAGGCCCTCAAGCTGAGACAGGCAGTGAGACACCAAGCTTTCATTCCTTCCTCGGGCACAGGGAGACATTATACATCTACTGTTCTGTAGCTTTCCACTTAAGTAGTTGTCCTCATGCCCAAGCAGCAAACATGTACTAGAAAACTGCATCTTTTAAGATTATAACTGAAAATGATGCCTAGGTACATATATATATTTATATACATATATGGGTGTTAGATGTGGATGCTTAAAAAAAAACCTTGAAGAGTTTTCTCTTGTGAGTCTAGCAGAAAGTACGGAAAGGTATTTCATGTGCACAGAGAAGTCCATGTGTAGACACCCTTTTCAATACGACCACCTATGTAAAAAAACAAATCCCATTCATGTACATCTCATTAGACTGTAAAGATGACGTGACAACAAAATACAGGTTTTCAGATTTATTTTTCAAGCAATCTTGTGTATAAGATACAATTATCTTTCCAATAATATGCAAAGAGAACTGAGAAGTCTAATCTTCATACAAAAGCTGAGCAATAAATTCATTTAAGTCTAAACTTAGAAAACGAAAAGCAGCATTGCACTGGGAAACAGAAATATATTCTGATACAAAATGTTTCAAAAATAGTAGCAGTGTTTCTTGAAGAAAACACTCTGTAGTGCTTTCTTTTTTGTGCTCCAAAAAGATTACTACTTTTTAAAATTCCAATTTTCTTTGCATACTGCATTTCCTGGGCAGAAAAGCAAGCAAGGTGCATGCATACACACAGAATCACAACTCCGTGGTTGTGGGGTAAAGGAGGGAACAGAGAATTCAGTGAAATCCTGGTCTCACCAAGCACTGGACTGGAAGGCACCAGCAGATACAAGTCTAATTTCAACCCTTAGTTGTAGACCTTCAATCTACCGGGGGGAGGAGGAGGCAGCAGAGCGCTGAACATCCATTGCAGGCTCCATCCTTACCCCAGCCCCACGTACCAGCCGCACGACAGCCCAACCACCTGCAAGGTCAGTGGGAAGCAAAGCAACTCAGTGGAGCCAGGATTTCATCCGATACTCAGAACACGCATGGCACTGTAACAGAATCCAAATTTGACAGTACAAAAGCATTTAGTGGTTCAGTATAAAACGCCCTCCTCTAACAATAATACTTTGCCCTTCATTCTTCCTTCTCCCTTTGGCTTTTTTCACCCTCCTCTTTGTTGCAGTAGCTATTTCATGACATATGCACAAAGAAAATCCAAATCCTGAGTAGCAAGACTTGGAGGTCAAAACTTCAGCTACTGTTATGGCTGCTTTTCCTACCGGGCAGAGCGACACCTGGAATTCAGCCCCTCGGGACCGCGAGCGTAGCACTACACTTCTCAGGAGGTAAAAGGCTGTGCGTTTATCAGCAAAGTGCGCTTGTGAGCAAAGCTGGAAGCAGACAGTTTCCAGCATCAGTATTCAGCTTTAGAAAAGGGGAGCTCCAGACAATTGCACAGGTACCAGTGCCAATGGTATCTGCCCACAGCACTGCATCTCACAGGGCTAACTGGTGATGCCTAAGCCATGCTTGCATTGCACGGCGGTGTAGAAATCCCTGAGCAAAAGCCACAGAAGCATCCCTGCACTGGAAGGAAGCAACTGCTGTTTTGTCAGAGAGAAGCTGCACTGGGGCTAAAGTTCAATTCTGGGCTGATGCAGCTAAACTGGTGCCAGAGCCGGGCAGGCACGGCTGTGCAGCACAGCGCTTACCACCGAACGAGCCGGTACGCCGGCAAACTCTCATCAGTCTGAAGCGGCACTGTATTGAGTAGTATGGATAGGCTCCCAAATGAACGCTTCAAAAGCATAATAGCAAAAGGACAGAAGCTAACTCCAAAAGTAGTGATTTAAACCTCTAATCCTACTGTATTTCAAAGCTGCTTATGCTACGCAGTCTATTCCCTTTGTAACAGTACTTAACCTGGACGAGGCACGCAGTGTAAGTGGAAAGAGTAAACATGTCATTTGGAGCGGCTTCTAAGCACGTTAGCTTGTGTTGTGTTTCAGAATGCCCTTCCTAGCTGCAGAGCTAAACGCCGACGTGCTCTCCTCAGAGCAAGAGGCACCACAGAACAGCAGGTATTTCAACGTACCGCAACCAGCTTCGCTCCGTGCCGGGAAAGGGGACGGGGGTGGGCTTGCTTCACGCCTCCTCCCTCCTCCAAGTAATTTAAGTTTACATTCGTAAGAGAGGGATTTCAAAAATATTAAGGTCTAGATTTCAAATATCTAAGAACGACACACTTTCAAGATTTAACAGGATCTTATTTGCTAGTAGTGCAGAATTTCTGAAGTATTTCTTGCATATTGTTATTGTGAAAACATTCACAAATATTGTTAAAAGAAAAGGGACAACAAGACCTAAATTTTAAGAATCACTTTCATCTCTGTTTCTCTGATAAATTACTTTTACCACATGAACAATCAAACTTAATCAATGGAATTCATTAACCAGGACTTTCTACCACAAAAGAATCCACTAATAGATTTTTCTTTCAGCTTAAATTCGTCTCAATAATAACCCTATACACTTAGAAGATAAACTCTATTAAAAAATTACTCCTGAGATATTTTGGGAAAGATATAAGGAGAGATCTGATTGATGCTGAAACATGTACATGAAAGCGTAACAGTTTTAACAGGAAAATAACACAATTTGTGCACCTGGGCATCTGCAGTTTCTACATGAAAGTCGGGCGATGGGTTTTATGGAAGGCATCACCTGTGTGCAAAATGGCAGGTGCTGCCTTTAGCTGGTCCAAATTGGGATTCTTAAAGGGGAGGAGGGAACAAAACAATGCTAAAACCCAGTTCCATCTGCTGCTTCCAGTTACTGTTTGATAACGCTGTGAGTACTGTACACAATGCCTTCGGCCCGAACACGCTCAAGTATTGGTCCGTAAACATTCTTTGTCAATGGTATAACCATACCTTTGGCTTCTATTTCACCTGAGACAAAGGCAAGGAAAAAAAAGGTGAAGTGAAACACTTAAGATTAAATTACTAAAAATCTCTGTTGATTAAGGAGTTAAGAATAGTAACTGAAACATCCAAACATGCAGATTAAAATTTCCTGTAAAGACAACAGGAAAAGTTTGATTTTTTTTTTTTAAAAATATGTAATATGTATATACACTTCAGAAACATCACACATCTGCTTTCTACAGACAGAAAGATCCAGAGTGATGAAATACTGTTGCTGAAGCCTGAACAGTCGCTTACCATCTAGAACCATCTTAGCAGCAATAGCCGTGGGGTATCCCACTGTTTTAGCCATCGCAGAGTATCCTTTGTTATCACCGTAGACAACCAGATCAATAAATTTGTCTTCCAAATGACCAGAAGGATGCCTGAGACCTATTTCATTTCTCATAACAATCATATCTCTCTCTCCAGTGCCTAAAAGAAAAGCATATAAACTATTAATTACTCGTATTTCAGCTATAACAAGATGAGGTTCCTGATGAGCAAGGCACTATGCATACACAGCACGTGTACCAGGGAAGTGACTTAAGGTAAGGACTATTAGGGAGGACAGAATATTAAGATGAAATTAAAAATGTAACAGGGGTAGAAAAAGATAAATCGGGGGAGTAGTGAATGTCACAAGACATTAAAAAACCTAACATGAAGGTTTTTTAATAAAGGTAAACAAACTAATCTAATTAAGGCTGGTAAGAGATATTGACTTGTTCCACTCAAAGCCATGAAAAAGAAGAATTTCTCACATACCAAAGGGCAGCTTCATCTCCATGTGCTTTGCAAGAGCTCCCACAATGGAATCTGCTGTTGGAACTGGTTCATCTCCCAGTAAACCTAGCCTGGCAAAAGAAATGAAACATCATTGCCTATCCACAGCTTAGTCTCAGTCCTATAATTTCCAGCTTGTTCAGCATACCAGTTTAACAGTCAACATGGACCAAAATGGGTAGAATTGCAAACACTTTTTTTTTAAAAAAAAAAAAAAACTTAAAAAAAATCACTGGAAAATTTTACCATTCCACTGCCTCCAGCTGACTTTTGTCCTTTTCCAGTTTGCTAAATACAGCTTCTTTAAGAACATGGTACGCAGCAGGTGACTTAATTCCAACCAGTTTGCACATGAGCTCTTTCTGTATTAGAAGAAAAGAAAAAATGTTCCTGAAGGCCTGACATGTGTTCCCACTCCTTTTCACTCAAGGTTTCCAGAACCCACTACTCCACTAAGCTCAGTTAACATCCAGGACTTCTGAGAAGACAGGGAAAGTCAGATAGTTGGAGATTTTTAATCACAACAAGTGAGAATAGGGGTCATTTTTTCCTAAAACACTTTGTACCCCACCACTCAGCTGCTTCCCACTATTTTTTTAGTCTTATCCCTTCCTCTGGCAGTGAAGAAAGAACACAGAAATCTGCATAAACAAGGACCACTGGGAGGACTTTAGGGTGAAAGAGAAGCCACCTGGAGACAGCCAGAGAGTCAGGAACTTAAGGCTATATTTCAGCTGGTCTAGAAATGAAGAACATCCCTTTCAAAAGGAAGAAAATAGACTGATGAGATGAATATGACTCTGGTAATGCTGGGAACATTACCAAAAAGCTTTCTGAAGATTTTTACACATATCTGAAGGCCATTTTGTGCTATCTAGGTGCTAATTACTGCTTGCTTCATTCACAGCAAGGCAGATAATAAACGGAGCTATGAACAAGATATAAAGCAAGCAAGAGCTGCAGAGTCTGCTTAGAAGCTCAGGTTGACCCACCTCCTCTGCGTCCCAGGCACAGTAGATAAAGGGAAAGTACTAAGATGCAACAACATTGCTGAGACAAAGTTTGCAGTGAGACTAATGAGTTCATAGTTGTTTTCACAGACTACATGACACTGTATACTTATTCACTGAGGCTAGAAGGACTGGAAATTCTAGCCATCTTTGCAAAGAAAACTTGAAGATATCAACCCTAAAATTGAACGTGGACAAAAATAATCCCAAAAAAATAAAAGTAATTCCCACACAGCAGACCAAAAACTCCTGGAGCTTGGGAAGATGAGCAGTGCCGTATGTTAGTCAGAGACAAGCAAGACTGGGCCTCTTCACCTTGTGCTTTCTTGGTTTTGAGAACACTCAAGACATTCTTAACTTGAAATAATGGCATCATCAGAAAAATACTGTGCCCTCCGCAGACCATCACACAGCATAAGCCTGGTGTCTTCTTCCACATTAACGCTGATAAAAGCACAAGGAAGGAAACAGGAGACAGATCTGAATTTTGTTCAGCTGAGTAATAAAGTTACTTTCTCAGGGGTTTGCAAAATGCAAGAAAAAACTTCCAAAAGACAGCCAAACAGACCTGACAAGTCTGCCCACAGAGACAACCAAAACGATGATTGTCAAATGTAACAGCAGCACATCATAGGAGTCATACCTTGGCTGAGATTAAGATGAAGTGAGGCATCCGTAAGCAAGACAGAAAAGCATCATAACAGACCAAAACAATGCTTGTACAGAGTTTTAACAGAAAAAAAAAAATCTAATATACTCATTTAGGCATGATCTCTTACTTCTCGATGCCCTAAAAAATACTTCTACACTGAAGATCATAGGCCACTACCAATCCAGACGCTGCAAACTCACAGCACTGAGGGCTGGATTCTGACTAAGAAAATTTAAGACAATTCATAAAAATATTGTACAGGACCTCTGAGGGTCATCTAGCCTAATGCCCTACTTGAAGCAGGAGTACCACCAGCACTCAAGTCAGCCATGGCTTTGTCCAGCTGAGTCCCGAAATCCTCCAGTGTCAGAAACTCCAGAGTCTCTCTGGGGAACCTGTCCCAGCACTGTGTTGCATTCCTGCTGAAGAAAATCTTCCTAATTTCCAGGAACAAAGAGCAGAGAAGACCAGGATGCAATGCAAGACTCTCATTGCTAAGCACATCCAAGCCTAACAACAAGAAAAACATTAACAAAACTGAGGAAAGAAGGCAGAGTGATCAGAGTAACTCACCCAGGTTAGAGGTGGTGTGGTTGAGCTTAGCAAAGGATAAGGATCTGGGTTAATTAATCCTAGTTTTACAAAGCCTCCCATAGTCTTAGAGTATCCCTGAAATAAAAGAATAACATGGTTAAAAATAACAATCACTTGAAATTGAGGTGAATATTTCTCCTTGGTTTGAATGCAGTGGTGGACACAACCACAGTAATGTTAAGCATTATTCCCATGGGAAAGCAGCCACAATAACACGATGCCAGTGGGGTTCCTGCCACAGAGCGGTACCTTCCCCAGCCTCTCTCCACCCCTCCCCCTACTTTTTCGATACACTCTTTAACAACTTATTATTATTCTGCCATCAATACTTCCATGGCAAGGAGCATCGGTCCATGAGAAGAAAGGGCTGAGCTGGCCAGCATGAGTTCAAACTCCAGCACGTCATTACAGATGGGGTCGTAGCAGCCACCTGGCCCATAACCCAACTACTGACTGCAGAGAGCCCAACGCTGAACTGGGCTCAACCCCAGCTTTACACCAGTGTGATTGCATAGACATCAGATGAACTGATTTTAAAGATAAGAATCCTGTGTGCTTGTATCTTTCCTTCGGGAATATCAGAGACACCCAGGACAGCAGTGGAATGGTATTTAAAAGGAACTGCAAAGGCTGTGATAGGCTGCACGATAAAAAAAGCCTCAACTGGTTTCTGCCCATTTTTGTCTGTACCCTGTTAACGCTCCCACACAGCTGCTGCATACCTGAAANGGACACAACCACAGTAATGTTAAGCATTATTCCCATGGGAAAGCAGCCACAATAACACGATGCCAGTGGGGTTCCTGCCACAGAGCGGTACCTTCCCCAGCCTCTCTCCACCCCTCCCCCTACTTTTTCGATACCCTCTTTAACGACTTATTATTATTCTGCCATCAATACTTCCATGGCAAGGAGCATCGGTCCATGAGAAGAAAGGGCTGAGCTGGCCAGCATGAGTTCAAACTCCAGCACGTCATTACAGATGGGGTCGTAGCAGCCACCTGGCCCATAAACCAACTACTGACTGCAGAGAGCCCAACGCTGAACTGGGCTCACCCCAGCTTTACACCAGTGTGATTGCACAGGCATCAGATGAACTGATTTTAAAGATAAAAATCCTGTGTGTTTTTATCTTTCCTTCGGGAATATCAGAGACACCCAGGACAGCAGTGGAATGGTATTTAAAAGGAACTGCAAAGGCTGTGATAGGCTGCACGATAAAAAAAGCCTCAACTGGTTTCTGCCCATTTTTGTCTGTACCCTGTTAACGCTCCCACACAGCTGCTGCATACCTGAAAACACTTACATGCAAGTGACTAGAAACACTGTAAAAAAGCAGAACGGTGGACATAAAGCACCCTGAAAGAGAGCTAATTGTAATTAGGAGCCACCTCCACCAGCAGTAGGTTAGCAGCTCAGGTGGCCTTGCAGTGAGATCCCTGGGCCACCTCCTTTCCAACTGACTCCATTAGCTAGCTGAACGGCATCCAGAAAAGGCACTGTGGGGAGCTGTTAGCCTCTGCACTGGGCGGATTGCTTCCTGCTCTGCGACAGAGCAGCACGTGCAAAAGGCCAACATTAACTTCTGCCCCGCGCAGCACTATGTTCTGGCACGCAGGTACCACGCAGGGAGAGGTATGGCGAGGTCTTCCGCACAACCCTACCGACATCACCCCAACCCAAAGGGATGGACCTGCTTCGGGGGTTAAGAAAACAGCACTAACCACAGAAACGTCATTCTTGCAGCACACTGATAACAACTCTGCATGTCGCCCTGACATTTTTGCTTTTCCTTGCGCTAACACTTATACAAAAGAAGAAAATTTTACCAGGCACCAAATGGAAGAGTAGATACTGCCATATTAAGACTTCATGACGAGATAGATGCCTTCCACATATTTTTAGCTTCTGAACAAGAGATCGTATCTAGACTGACAAAAAGAAAGCTATTGCAATTTGTAACCCTTATTCCCCGACATTGGCCTTCCATCTTCTTTTGCTAAGCAAGCCTCCCTCCCAGAAATAAAGAAAAAAACCTGTTGTATTGCAACAGAGGAATTAAGAGGGAAAGGACATACACATTCCTCAAGCCGTGTACAAAGCAACAATAACTTAAACCTTGACATAAACCTCAACTCAATAGACATGTCATGACATCCATAAAAGCTTTTTCAAACCTTCAATATGGTTTTAGGTTTATTCCTTCTTAATGTATATTGACCAACAAAACAGTTAAAAAAGAAATCTGAAAGAAAAATATTGGTTTGATTCTGCTTGGTGCACCTAACAAATGAAAGGAAAAGAGTCTATCAGTTAGAAGGAAAACACATTTATCTCTTAACATTTTACTTTCACTGACCAAAATGTTACAGCTGCTCATATTCAAGATTTCCAGTTACTTAATGAAAAACTTTCTCAGTTTGATGGAAAGCCATCATTTTCTGTAAGATTTTTACATTATGTTTTTCATAAGAATATAAGCAACAAACTGTAATTCAAATTTTTGTCAACTTCAAGAGAACAGATCAATTCTTATAAATACATAACAGCAGCACACATCACACAAACACGTCAGATTTATTTAAATTTTTTAAAATCTTCTCTTGATCTGACACCAAATTCAGAGCCAGAGAAAAAAAGAAACACAGATAGAGACTATGCAAGCCAACTGACCATCTCTCAGTTGGGATAGTGGAGAGCTTATAAATAGCATATACAGAGCTACAAAAGGCTGACTTTTAAATACACAGTTTTCTTGAAATGACAACATTCATCTCTTGAGGAAAACAATAATTAATAATAATAACAACAACAACAACTTACTTTGTATCTTAAGGTGCCTCTCAACAAAGTGTGAGCATTCTGAATACCATATGGCTCAGCATATTTTGTACTGTCTCTGTTAGGAAAACCTTCGAGATTTAATCCTGGGAAAAAGTCCATCGGAGTAACAGAATCAAGTAATGCTCCTCCAGCCGGAATATTGATAATCTAAATTTTGTGAAAGAACAGCAATATTATTTCAGTGCAGAATATTTAATTTATTTTATATCAGAAAAGATGAAGTATGCTCAAAATACGAACAATATGCTTAGTGTTTCTGGTGCAAACAAAGGCCCAATCTAAATAAAGCAGTTGCACAAGCCATTTAAGCATATCCTGTGATGGAGAAGCCTGCACTATGTCAGCCATTACTAATCAAAGGGCTAAAACAACCCACATCCTTCTCACATACACTGTTAATTCCTGCTGCGCTTATATTAAAGTGGCAGGCTCACACTTCACTTACATTACAGTAATTTTGGAGCATCCCCTTAACTATGTCGGTGTGAAGGGAGATTCTGCCCATAGGCTCCCTGCTTTTTGCTCAATTTTTTTTATTCTCTTTTTTTTATGAGGGAGGAGAAGGCAAATGTAAAGAGAAACATGGGGGTTTGTCTCCTTTTTTTTTTTTAAGACTAAAATAAATCAGGTGATATCACACTGATCTGAAATTGCTGCCTGTGTGTATCTTTACTTGCAGCTACAAAGCACAGAGAGAATGCACTGTTGAAGGAAAACAAAATAAGGTTGACTAGCTCTATTATCACTCCCAACCAAAGCCTTGAACCCTGCTTCCTTCAAGCAGCTGATGCACAGATCTGCTATGCAGCATCGATACAAACTCATTTTGTGACTTCTGAGCAAAGGGGCAAGGTTTCCTTTTAGAAGAACGACTAAAGCACTGGAGTCTGCAGCAATGCCGAAAGACCTTATTGTGTTTGTCAGGCAAGACACCGGTCTGGAAGAATCCTGCACAACAGTCAAAAAGAGCTAAGGATTTAGTGGCAAGGAGGAAAAATTGCACAATTTACTGACAAGCTCTCATAGTGTTCTCATAGTCAATCATTCATATGCATGATCTAATTTTTCCTAGCAATGGGTGAACCAGGTCAGAATCAAATAAGAAACATTTTCACATCCTCCAAGAGACCCTTTCATCTGAAACTCGTAACTATGTGTTGTTGCTTTTTAAATAATTATCCAATGTAGAGTCCCTGAATTTCTCCTTTCTTAGCGCAATAAGAACACTAGAGCACCAAAATGTCATGATAAAACATCTCAAAAGATTTCTCAGTTTTGCAGTTCAAAAAGTTTAGATAATTAGCTAAACTTTACAGCGGTTATACAAGGCAGTCTCCTTGACATTTGAAGAGCCCCTGCTCAGTAACTACTCTGAGCAAGTGGGAGCGATCAAACAGATAGGACTGGAAAGCAGAAATGTGATAACGGCTTGCAATAGCTTTGCACAAATCAGTTATGATCCTTCCATAAAACAGATGCAGTGACATTTGCTGGGTTAAGTCTACTCTAATGACTCCTGCACAAACAGCAAAACAGAGCTTATATAAAACACATCAGAAAGCACTGTACATTTTTGCAAAATCCACTCGGTGAGTTACTGGTATTACAGATTGCACCAAAAGAAAAAGAAATTTAGAGTTCTGCTCTACACTGGGCAAGTCGAGAATGAAGCTGTTTTGCTTACAAACATGACTACAGAAAAGCAAGCAGAAGTACGCACTCTCACCTTTGTTTCACAGAGCCACAGACAGGGCGATTAAGTGGCAAAAGCAACACACAACGGGGATGGAAGCTGAACCCAGAACACCAACCTCAATCCAGTGCTTTAGCCATCAGAACACGCTTTCTCTTTGCAATCAGTTTCAATATAGTAAGCAAGAATTAAGCTGGCAGCAGCCAGGCACCATCAGGCTCCAAATATAAGATTAAGTGATGTACGCAACTTGCTTAGGCAACTGATGGTCACTGGCTTGAAAGTAAACACAGCACCTCACAAATCCCAATTCTCTCCTTAGCCCAACATCAACTTTTTTATTTGGCTTTAAATGGAAATGTTAGGGTTACTTCACCTCTCCATTTTTTAAATACGTCGCAGACTGAACTGTATTCAGCAACACTCCTTGTGGGCTCCAGCTGAACTTGTATCGCAGAGGATTGTCAGAGTGCTCTGGAGCTGGTAGGCCACCGCAGAAAGAAGTGTAGGATACAACCTGTCAGATTTATCCACAGGAAAGAAACAATGAAGAGAAGACACACCAGGGTGCAAACAGTGCAGAGCTACCCTGCAGAATTCCCACTAGTTCTTAAACTTTCTGTTGATGTTATCCCCAAAATGGGCCAAATCAGAAGACAGACAGGGGAAACCAAAAGAATTTCACTGAGCAACAGTGTCAAGCTGTCACACTGCAGGCACTGCCGGTAGAGGAGAGGAAACCAAAATACACACTGGGACAAAGCCATCTTAGTTGATGGTCTCACCAATTGGATCAGTCGGTACTAAATTCCAAGCATCAGAAAAAGTAAGGTGTCCAGAGTCCGTTACACATCAGTGACATGCCCCAAAACTGGGCAGTATTAAGGGAACAACTTTACTAATAAAATCTGGGCAGAACTGTGCACTACCTGCCAACCTTACCGTAGCACCAACTTCTTTTGCCTTGTCAATACATTCCATTGCCAACATATGGTCAAGACCAGGATCCAAACCCATTTCACTGATAACTGTAATACCAGCAGCTTCTACGCTGAAAATAACAGAAATGCAGATCTGTCAGAATATTCACTATTACTGGCCTTTTATTCAGGAAATCTGTCCAAAAAAGGCCCAGGGAACTTTCCCCAACACAGTAAATTCTGGGCTCTGTCTGCAGCTTGTGGGAATAAACAAAAGCAGATGTTAAAACCTGAACAGTGACAATTGTCTATGAGTCATTCTAGCCTTGGTTTCTCTTATTTTGCTGCAACTTCTCAGGGCCAGTGGAAAAAGAAATTCCTACCAGCTACTCCATATCCCACATTCTCCTGGACAGTGCTATATAATGCAGGACAGTAGCAATGCAGAGGACAGCACAGAGCTAGTCATAATTCCCTAAACAGCTCCTGCGGGGAGAGAGATCGAAAGGCCCACTTTCCCAAATTACAAACATTTGGGTTTTCTTTTTTTAACAGTTGCTTACACTCCCAGAGCAGCTCACTTACCCTCACAAACTGAGGTGATTCATTTTATTTTCAAAATCACTTTGTGTTTTGACAAATGTGAAGTGTCTTTTTTTTTTTTCTTGAGAGCACGATATGATATGCACACATCACAGCAAGGGGAGGAGAGGTCCCTAAACCTCCCTCACTGCCTGCAACACTGGTTCTCTACCTGTCCAGCTTTCTCTGGTTTATCTTTTGCAGAGACACAGCATGTACAACTCTCATCTCACTCACTTGAATTCACTTCAGAGTTTCTAGTACCGTAACTGAGAGGAGCACCTAGATGAAGCTCCATGCCCAAAACAACCTCCAGTTGTATAATAAGTAGGACGACAGAAACATTAGAATAGTTAGAACTGTCACCAGTTTGAGACTAATATAGTGGGCATGTCCAAAAGACGGTGGCATGAAAGAGGATATTCTGTAGATACAATAAGTCAAGAATGAGGTTTTATTAGGAGAATGTGAATGATGTAACATCTGGATGTTACTGGTAGAACAGGACAGCCCAGCTGCTCAGCTTGAATATCAGCCCAGTTCAAGCATCCTAACGGGTTTGAGGGGAGAGGGAAAGGCACATTAACATGGAATAAGATGGGGCATGCAGAACAGTACGCTGCAGTATTTAGAGCACTAGTCCGACCAGACTGGAGTATGCACTCATTGCTCTGCTCTGCCACAGCCTCCACATGCAACTTAGGGAAAGGTACTTAGTCCTCCACCATAGTAAGGGAAGGAGAAAGAATGCAGAAAACAGTAATTCACAATAAGCATTGCAGGTGTAATGGACTGCAAAATATTCAGATAATGCATTAAAGAAGGAAGCAACACCAGAAAGGTGCTACTCTCCTACCTACCTCTCCTGGAGTTCTTTCATAGCTGGTGTTAAGTAGCTGGCTGTTACCAAGTTCACTTTGTTGTCAATACACTTCTTAGCAACCAAAGGATGTGCTGAATAAGGCAGCAAACTACAAATGAAGGAGAATTATGAAACATCAAAATCCAGCCAGTTACTTATGCTGTCACTGGAAAGACGCTCACAAATGTTTTTTGTATGCCTACGAAAGAGCTCAAGCAAATGCAACAGCCATACCTGCCTTGCCCTGAGCAGTTTCATATCTCCATAAGTGCAATGGTACTCTATCAGCAGAGCATTGTTATACGCACTCAGAACAGGGCGCAGGACAATAGGGGAGTCATTCTTTAGACAGCACTTCTTTTGTCACACTTCTCTGTGTAAAAAACAAACCACTGACCTCTTTTCAAGGCCACCTTCTAAACAGGCATGCTGGAGGTTTAGAAGATGCAAAACCGTAACACCATCCTTGAGAAAGCTTGCATTACAATGATCTTGCTAAAGCACTTTGTGAAAAGCATGCTCTACATGGAAAGGGAACAACACTCATGACATCCGTGGCAAAAGGGACAAAATGGCAAGGACTACAAAGTCATTTCCTCCCCTGCTTCAATACCTGGCAAGAGATCTTTCTTAATGGGATATTCAGGAGAAATGGCTGAGATGTCAGAATTTTGCCTGCTCTTGCAAACATGCAAATTTGATCCCCTCGCACTGAGAAGGCTGTCCACATAACTGGTGAACACTTCTAAAGAGATGCTGCAGTCAAAGCCCCTTTGAAAGTCCGGATGCCGCACTACATCAGAAGGCAGAGGCCAGTTACAACTATTTACATGCACAAATATGACCCCAGTTCTTTGGCATTAAAAAAAAAAAGTTACCATGTTGATTTAGGTCAGTGAACTAGGAGAAAGAAGCAGCATGACCTAGGGTTGAGCCTATCATGTTTCACACAGAATTCTGACCTGATCACAAGGTCATGTTTCTTCACCAACGTGGACAGCTTTTCCTCATGCTTAACGACATCCATATGAACTGAAGTAACGTTGCTGTATTTTTTCGTCAATTGTTCAAGTTGTTCCTTCATGACAGATGCTGTTTTAAAAGTAAAACACATCAACTGTTACACAAAGATGAAGGAAAGTCCAAAGCACTCCCATATATAAATTGTACTTTACACACACCTCCTTCCTCCCAAAGAGAAACAATTGCATGGATGTTTTCCTTCACTAACAGTTGAAAAAAAAAAAAATCAGGCATAAAGCACCTTACTTCCCCTAAAATAGTCAATTTTATTATGAATTGCCAGTGTCAAGCCACAGCAGCTATAACTCAAGAACAAGAATCTACAATGAATACTTACACTTAGAAGTAAAGAACCACTCACTGCTAAATTGTGTAACGAGAACAGACTTGTAACCAATTAGCAACTTTGTGGGTGTACTTAAAAAAGTAGAACAAAAGTTCTAACTGCCGTCTCCCTATCATCAGACTAGGTCAACAAAAATGATTTATGCAAAACTGGAAGTCATTTCTTTTCCAGTCTACGAAGAAGTAAGTCTAGAACATGAGATAAAGGACTTTTAAACCTATCTTTGTGCAGTAGGACACCCTCGAACTCACTGGCTCGCTTGCATCATGTGCACGCATCCTCCAAGCATGGTTTTCTACAGCAGCACTGCCTACATTTGCCAGATAACTGAGCACCCACATGGTAGGAAAACAGATAAACTAAACAAAAAGAAGCACCCATTCACACCTAAGTGTTTTTCAGAGAGAAGGAAAACAGTCTGCTTGAATGAATGCATCTGTTATGCAGAAATGTGTCCCAAAAGTGTCATTAACTAGTTACAAAACCTCAACATTTTTATTATAGGCTAGGCAGGGTTGTGATCCACCCTAAAAGCATACTCCCATGTCTTTAATTCTGACCCCTCATAAAAACCTGTGGCAAGGTATATCCTAGTTTTTAAAAAAACATACATACTTGAGGTTCAGTCTTTGATATCTCAGATGAACACCTGCCACTCTTTGGTAAGTGTCAAAATGTACTGAAAAAGACATTACAAAGTTTTCAAAGAACAAGTGACCAAACCACTGATAGAAGGATAAAAGGAAATTCTTTTGGAATCCTTAGAAATGCACTGTTATTTTGGACCTAGAAACAGATCTATTAAAGAAAGTGTTTGAGGGTGAAGAATGCAAATAACAGTCACAGAAGAGGGGTGCTTGGATGTGTACGTTCAGGCTCAAGAAAAAATTTAGACACAGATCACAAGGAAGTTGCAAGAGCTGTAGTAAACACTTATGTTGATATAGGAGACAGCAGTTCATCTGAACTAGAACAATAATCCTACCACACGAGGTCTGAGAAAAATAAAATAAAGATGACCAGCAGAAAATTATAACAGCTCTACTATACCCAGTCAAAAGTCCCACTAGCCCATTCAAGCAGACCAGTATGTTTTTTTGCAGATAAAGTGTTAGTGGAAAAACTGTTAGGGGTAGGGAGTCAAAAGGATCAGACAAATGAAAAACTTTAAAAAGGAGAGAAAGAGAAGCAAAGTTAGAGCAATGAGTAGGAACTCAATGACATCCCACATACGGTACGATGAAACCGAGCAGCAATTTTTCATTTCTTTATTTATTTGGTGGACAATCACACCATAGACTTGATCTTTGTGCTTTGATTTGGGGGGAGGAGGACATCACCTCTTAGGTCTACCAACCCTTACCTAAATGAGTCATCCAGTGGTCTGCTTAGCAGAACAAGGTATAGGAGAAAATTAGAATGCCAGAAACTCACATCATGGTCCTATATGTACTAAATACTATTGGCATTCACGAGCTCATCAATTCGCTGGAGAAGCACTGCACAACTAGGAAGGTAGGGGGAAAAATAAAAAATAATTGCCTATCCCAAAAACATGCCTTTCCTTGCAGGTTTACAACCTCATGTGAAACGGAATAATTAAATAGCATTGAAACAGGCAGAGGTTTTGTTCTTTCTTTGTCTTTCACACGGAAATACAGAAAAGGCATGTCTGGTGCTTCCCAATTTAATGAAATACTGTGTTGTGCTGACTCTTGAGGGAAGATTGCAACAGAGAAACTGTATGCCCAATGTGTTTTAAAAGTAAACTGGTTTTGGATTAGCATTATCCTGCTGAAAAACAACCATTTTGAATTAGTGCAACAATATATCTTGAGGCCTAAAGTATTTTAGGTCACTATGCAGTACATATTTTCTCCTGGTTTTAAAAATGGTCGCTTCTCTAACCTGGCCAAATAAATGCAGAGGTGAAGTATTCAATCAGTTTTTGATGGCAGCAGCTATTTCCACAAAAGCACAGACTACTTCACCGAAAAGCAAGAAGCTGACTAGAAGTCCAGGAGGAAAAAAAGTCCAATTTGTTTTTCTTTTTCAGGCTGTGCTTGGTTTAAGGGAGACAGGAAAAATTTAGCTACTTTTACGGTCTTGATGAACATGCAGGTTCAACACAGTTAACTAACAGACTTAGCAAACAAACACGTGCCCAGAAAAACTTACCCCATCCCTCATTCCACACAGCCATACATTTCTAGATAAGTATGATTAAAAAAGAAATCTTTCAAAACTGTTTCAGTACGTTTTAACAGAATTCCTATTTATAGCCAAGAAAAGCTTAATAGCTTAAAACAAAACCAACGCACATCATTTACCATTTTTAACATAACAAAGATAAAAACATTTAGCTTTTGATTAGGCCAAATACGACTAAAAGGCCCAGAGTCAATCTGACTGGTTTCAATATTTACCTGTGGCTTAGTCCTACCAATACTGCATATGCTAATATTATCACTAAAAGTGAGAAATCCCGTCTCTGCCTGCCTCCATTTGTTCCTTACGATTATCTTGCTCCTACTGCCATCAGCGCTTCCCAGTATAAGAAAAGCGGAACTGAAAAAGAGATCCGGGTTCAAGCAACCAGTATTCGCCACGTCTGACTGGAAGTGAATCAGTTTCCTGTCCCGGCTCACCGTTCTGCCAGCACAAGGACAGCAATGGGAACACAGCCAGGAGAAAGGAGTGGGCAACGAAGGCAGCAGGCGGGGCACGGGCTTACAGAGAATTAAAATTATCTGCGTCTCTAACTTAGGGCCTTATTTCCTTATGGCCTTTCCAAAGTCAATGGGAAATAAACATTGCCAGGGGGTGATTCACTGTACCCTACTAATCAACCTGTGCTGAGAGAAAAGAGCTAGGCAAAATCATCTACAAATTGAAACAAAAAAAATGTTGATTACATGAAGGTCTCCCAATTAAGATTTTTGTCATTTGGATTTAAAGTGGTGTAGCCTAACAGTAGGGAACCAAATGTGGCACTGCGATGTGCATTTTATGTTTTCCTCATCTACCTGCCTGCTGCCAAATATTAGACAAGTAACATGTTTGTGTCTCTTTCCTTCTGAGGTTTTTTGTGCGTGTGCCGTAGAAAGTTCATGTTTTTAAGCTAGCCAGATAAGAGGCACTTCCTGTGTTTGCACAGGGCTTGGCAAAACAGATCTTCCAGTTCACCTAGTTTCCCTTACTGCTGCTGTATTGCAGGGACTAGACGCAGCCTCCGTAGGGATGAGGGGATGGACACTGCACCCTGCTGTAATCCTTCCCTGTTCACCGCATCAGGCAGTGCGAATAACAAGGGTGCAGCTTCCTTAGAGCTCCCCTCTTCTTCCTAGTAAACCTTTTCCATGCGGTTAAAAGTACTATGGTTAACACTGCAAAGCGTAGCAAAAGCAGCCAATATGAAAGTAGCATGAGGGAAAAAAAAACAAAACCACAAAACAAAGCAACAACAACAGAAATCAACAGAAATAAAACAGTAAGCTTTAAAGGAAACCACCTCCCAGCAAAGTATCTTTCAGGCGATGCAGCCAGGGTTTTAAATCTGAAATCACAGAATCGGGGTAAAGTCAACAGAAAGGTGGTTTTGAGATGCCTCGCCTGAAATATGCTACAGGTAAAACCCAAACAGAGGAATAAACAAGCAGGCATGTGGGGCTGACGGGAAGGTCAGGGTCTGAAGGTTTACCACCACAGTACTGGTTATAACAACAGCAGAGGCTTCACTCATACGGATGTCTATGAAAACAATTTCGTCTTCATGTTGTGTGAGGCTGAAAACACAGCCAAGCACCAACAAAAGTGACTGATTAGCTACAAAACCAATCCCAAGCCCAAAGCAAGTTAGAAGGAAAAATACTTCTAATTTCCCTGTAAGTTACACATGCAAACAGCAAACTTTTAACATGGCTATGTCATTTTCAAATCAATTATATAAACTCTAAATGCTCAGAAAGCTACAAAATCTTTCTCTGCTGTGCATAATAACAAAGATTTTCTTTATCTGTTCTCACAACCAGATCCATTTATTACTTATAAGAAAGGTTCTGCCACACTAGCAGGTTTAAATTAGACATAATTTTTCAATGAAAACCAAGAAAAAGTCTTACATACCAACTGTGATGTCGATGTTGGAATCTCTAGTGAGATATTCAAGTACAGGGCCAGAAACGTAGCCAGATCCAAGCAACAAAACCCTCTTCTTATTACCCATCTTCAGCGACTGAGCGTGTTCCCTAGGAGGTGTTACAGGCAAAATTAAAAACCACATAGAAGAAGGAAACTGTAAGCTGCTAAAGCTAACAGAATACATATGTTTTAGTAAGTCTACATACCAAGACCCCTATTCAGACCAAGAATCAAGTTCCTGGCTATCTAACCCAAGGCCTCAAACAACAGCATCAAAAGACTACCCTGAGTGAAGAAATCAATACCAAATACATCTATATCATCTGTTGGAAGCACATTCTGACCTACTAACTGTGTCTGAGCATTTGTAAAGCATGAATTACTCTCCAAAATTCCAGATGTTCCAGATGCTGAACTTGTCCCTGCTCATTGCAGGGGAGGTTGGACTAGATGACCTTTAAATGTCCCTTCCAACCCAAACCATTCTATGATTCTATGTTCCATCCTCCCTTCCTCCACTTTCAGGCTTAATTAAATATTTTTTTAAAGTCATTATTTTCAATTCATTAAATCTGAATGGGATGTATCAATGTATCACCTCTCTAATCTATCTAAATTATTACTAGAGATTCCTGTACATTTTGACCTTCATACAAGTTTTACAGATTTGATTTTTTTTAAGAAGTTAAATGATGATTTAATCCATTCACAAAAAGCCTCCTAAACCCATCATATCCTTTCATATGACAAACCCAAGGACCTTCCTCCTACTACTATCAATTCTAACAGAATATCTTCTTCCACAGCTCCACCCTCATGGGCAAGGGAAGACAAAGAATTCCTCTTCACCCTTTACTTATAAGGAGCAACAGTGGTATGCAGGAGCTTGCAGCAACAGTGTTGACGAATGGGAGACTTCCTATACGAAAGCAAGCTGGATTTTGCAATCAAACTTCTTATCATATTTATTAAAAACTTTTCCAGTGTCTAGAATGAGGTCACACTTGGATCAAACATAGCATGTCTGCTCCAGCACAGGCACAAACATGAGCTGCCAAATGACCCATCAAGAGTGGGAACAGAATCTACACAGTCCCAGAAAAGAACATTTCAGATGGTGCCTGTTCTCTACGTACGAGTTTAAATAATTCGGTTGTGTTACACCATGAACAGCAATACTTAGAGGTCCGCATTGTTAATGGGATATGCTATCGCAGGTGTGGATGAGGAACCAGTAGCAGTTATAAAGCAAGTAAAGGTGAAAAGATGGAGATAAGTTCAGTAAATCAAACTGCTCCTGTGTTCTGATGGCACGCAAGATGGTTCAGCTCCTACAGTCTGGCTATCCTACAGTCTGATATGTTCACATACATCCAAAGGGTATAAGTAATTAGTCTAAACAGATCCATCAGAAACAAAACTAGACACAGAATAATACTTTGTTAGAGTAATAACACAAGCCATGTAATTCCTACAGGCTCTAAACAAGAGCCTATCTCTAGCTAAACCATCACACCTTAAGCAGTAAAGTCCCTGATTTCATTTGCGTTATCTCCAAAGTCTGCAAAGCAAAGGAGGGTATTGTTAGCAGGTCTTGCTTTTCTGACAGCTAAGCGAGCAACACCAATGAACATTCACATGCAACACACAGGTGTGCAGAAATATCAAAAATCTACCCACAAAAAAACCCCTTTGGAATGACATCTGCAGATTCTCCGGGTAGTTCACACGAGGCCATGCAAGCGATTACAGAGAAAGCAAAAAAAAAAACAAAAAACCCAGACCATCGTACTGCGTGAGGAATAAGAAAATTTGTTACTGAGAGAGCCTTTTGAGGTGGTCTACCAAACAGCACACAGCGAAAATCACTGTGAGCTGATGTCTTTGAGAGGCAAACAGCATGTTACTTTGGGCAGAAAATGCACCTATAGTTCATCATGCACAAGTTCATAACCAGAACTCCCAAAGCTCCCAAAGTAAATTGGAGAAGCTTGGCATGCAAAAGCCAACACACTCTGCTTTTAGCACATAGTGCACACAGTGCTTCTGCTCAGACCAATTTCAACTTTTATATTTTATATTTTTATATATAATGCAGCTGGCATTGATCAGGAACACGAAGCCAGAGGTGCCCACTTACTGTCAAATTAACATTTTTCTTAGGTAAACTACAGGTGTTTGTTAATACTAGGGAGCAAGGGGAAGGGAAGAGATACACAGGTTAGTTATACTTTTGTTAGCTTAATCCACTCAATGCTACTTCTTTCATGTTACCACTGGCTGATAACTACCGAGACAGGGTACAGATGAAGTGGTAGCTAAAGCTGTAGCTACAAGAGTGTAATGAAAAGTCTGAGAGTCTCACAGAGGCTCCTGAATACATCCAGGCACAGAACAATGCTATACAGCACAGCACTTGAGCCACACTAAAGGAAACTAGATTCAAGGTATATTAGAGAGTCTTTTCCTTTCAGCCATTCCTTTCAAAGGACTGTATGCTACATCCATTTTAAAAGGGCAAGGAGTAACAGAATAATACTGACATCTTGCTGTTTTCCGCCTCTGGTAAAACAGTCTTCATAAGCTAAGAAAGAGAAAAATGACCACCTTCTCAACTTCAATATAAGTTACTAACAACACATGCTAATGATTTAGGCAATGTGCATGAACAAAAAAGGAAATCATGAAGCTAAGAGACATTTCGACACAGTGCAATATAGCAGTATTCCACAAAAACACAAGAGTAAATAAATGCAAAAGGAGATGTAGAATGCAGACAATTTTGTTTGGTTTTTTTTTTAAATCCTTAACCAAACAAACTTTAAGAACCTATACATTACCTGCTCTCCCTCAGTTTCTGGATATATTCATACTTGGCTGTCAGTGAGCCATTGGATGCAATCACTGCCTAGAAATACATGAAACAAATTTTGAGGGTTTTTTGGACCTGTAAGTTTTAAAGCAGAGGAAGACAAGCAGAGCGCCAAATTGCAAAACTTACATCTCGAACAACAGATGAGTAATTCTGGCTTTCAAGAGGTTCTGAGCCTTCTGATAACAGCTATGGAGATAAGTTATTTGAAATCAGGTCATTTTATTTCCCATATTTTTTTTCAGAGTAAAACATTGACATTTTACACAATATTTAAACGCATGTAACAATACCAATGTCTTGTAGATCTGAAGTTCTCCTGGCCCTGATCAGTGTCATTTGACTTTTATAAAAATATAGGAATTCAAACAGCAATCTGATTATGAGTGGTTGTTGAGTGCTCCAAGAAAATCAGATTTAGACATCTACTGCAGTGTCCAGGAGCAATGAACTACCTGCCAGAGCCTGTTTCCTGACTACAGAAAGTGTTCTTCACAAAACCCTGACAGCCAGGTCACTAATGTCTCATACACATGTCGCTTTTTGAAAGTATTGCCTCAAGACTTAGAAAGCTTTTTTTTTTTGGAAGTACAAAGTCAGTTATGTTCTACAGCAGATTCCTTTTGAATGTATACAGGAGACCAGAAAAGCAACAAACAAGTAGACCAAAGTCCGAGTCTTTTACCTTCTCGCTGGACACATAAAACCTTACCATCTCCTCAATATAAGGGAAAAGCAGATCTCCAAAGTACTCTGTTGCTTCTATAGGAAGCTGTGCTGGCAGATTGTCAATGGAACACATCAGAATCCCAGAGCCTTCAACACTGAAAGAGAGAACATAGCTCTTCTAAACCGCTTCTCCTCGGTACCTGAAAGGTACCACCTTTCAGAAGCGTTTTAAATGCATGATTTTTCAATATAATGTTTCACTGTACAAATTACAGAGGAAAGCAATAAAAATTAAAGGCTCTCCCACCTGTCATGAATAATATGCTGGTCAGCATCATACATACAAAATGGACTGTCAATTGTTGTACACTCCGTCATAAATTCTATAGATCCTCCAGTGTCTGCTGAAATGTCACATATTGCCAGAAGTCTAAAGTGATTAAATAAAAAAGAGAAAGAAATAGAGCATTACCCAAATTACTAAGGAACATAGGTATAAGAGTTCTCAAGTGAACATGAAATAAAAGAAACGTGAGAAGATCTATCAGACTTGTAGTTTCATTCATTTTAAACCAATTTAGAAGTCAAAACAACACAATGACCTCCAGAAACACAATGGGAATCTGGCCCTACTGTAGTCATAAGATTTCCACTCACATCAACAGCATCCATATTTCATGAGTTACTTCTCAAAGAACAGGAGAATCCACTCATCCATCATTTTTTCTCTGTAATCCATGTACTTCCAACACCTCCCATCATTATCCATCTACCAATTCCCCTGAGTTGTCACTGGGCAGTCCTGTGGTAGAATAACTTCATCATTGTAACGGGAAACCAAAGGAGGTGGCTGCCTCCTTTCAGTTCACTGACAGCTGGGACAGGTGGAGCATTCATTAGCCTAACTCACAACCTCTGGCTCCACTCCAGGTTAACACTTAAATTCTTTATTTGTCATGTGAGAGAAAGAAAGGCGACAAGAGTGGGCGAAGAAGAGACAAAGACCTGCTTCCTCACCAGGACACACTGCCATAACCTCCCCAAATCCACCCCCAGGCTAGTTTCCCAGAGAACTATTACACAAGGCTATTAGAGAAAGGGTGGCTCCCACCCACGCTGAAAGGAGACTAACCCTGGATTTGCACCCCACGTTCCATCCTTAAAGCTATTCAGGGTTGTGAACCATTCCCACTACCTGCTGCAGAAATTAGAGGTGTTAAGGAACAGTTATTGAACTTGTACAAGGCAAATGGCAGGGTAGGAACTCTGCTCAGGCATAGAAACTTCTAGCAATAATGGTGCAGTAGGTACGTTCCCCAGATGTCACACTGTTTGTATTGGATTCTGCACAAGGATCAATGGCAGAACTCCCTTTGCAGAAAGATAGCCAATACCTGTCAATCATTTTTACTGTGATGTTTCCAAAAATTCCAAACTGTGAACACAAGACCACAAGACTGCCAATCCCAGAAGAATGAAAGCAGAATCAATGGTGCATTTTGCAACATTCAAGAGGAACGATGTAAGAAACAGAAACATTTGGTAGATACTGTGGTGAAACTGCCTAACATTACAACTTAATCGTGGTGCTGCAGAATTGTTAGGAGTGAACTGAAGTGTCTTACTTGTGTGGTAACTCAGGGCAGCCCTCCGTTGGACCAGCAGCAGATCTAACTGGCACTAGCAGCTTCTGAGCATCCTGTCGACTTAACAAGCGAGGAGTATGTTGTTCCCAGTATATGCCATTAATTAAACAAGTTGTGTAGGGTGCAATCTGCAAAGAAAGTTACAGATGCCTGATGCTCTCATCTAGTACTTTAAGGAGCTGAAAGCACCTGGTCTGGTGTTTTAAATGAATGATCTCTCAGTTGATGGATATGCAAAGGTGTAGTAACTACCAACACTCTGTGGAAAATCTTTCATAAAAGAACAAAAGAGATGCTCACATCAGTGTTAAAGCGAGAAGTGTAAAGTTCTGGATGTTTATCATAGTCTACTGGGTCATATAGTCCATCACGTTTCCTTACAAGATGATGGTGACGACTTAACACTGTCCCATAGACTTTTTTGAGGTCTGAGGTTAAAAAAAAAAATAAATTAGCTGTTACACTTGGACAGAATGGGTTACAGTGTTTTCAATCACTTTATTGTCACAGCGTACCTCCAGATCTGGAAACCTCCTTTAACTCATGTGGTTCCACAAACTCACATGGGAGAGCATTGAACATTTCTTGAGCACCCTGTAAACCAAGAAGTAGGATTCAGAATGAGCAGAGAATAAAAAAGGTAGAGTAACACTGCTCATTTTGTGTGTGAAAACAAATATAAAAATGCCACGCACAACTTGACAGTTCTGCCAGAGAACATCTTCAGAGATGTACAAACTGTTTCACACATACCCCCACTTATCCAAAACAAAGCCGCCTGGGCTCTATGTACAAGGAATTTACATCATTCCCCATTACTGCATTATGCCTGACCCACAATCCAACTCCTGGTTCATATTTCTAAAGGCAGAGCTGGGAGGCCTTAACTCAGCCACGATAGATGGGTTTGCTGCCCCTCTGAGGAGCAGTTTCTCTTTAGGGAAGACACCTGAAGCCAATTCTCAACAACCAGGCTGTTCTAAAGGCAAAGAACTTCAAGCTGACTTTCCCAACGAGCTGTGATTATAGAACACAGGCCTTTCAGACATGCCATCATTTTTTCCAGAAAGCACGCATTTACATAGGCAGTGATTTCACTTTATAGCTGGAGCCTAGTTAACTGATCTTTGCTGTCAAAACCAGGGGTAAGCCGTTTCCCCATAGAAAAGAGCTCTAAAAAGAAAAGAGCTCTAAAGTCCAGCACTTGTAAGCCAAGTCAATGCCATAAAAGCAGGTATAAAACCTCAGCAAGTATTAGAAAAAATAATTCTTTCCCCCATACTTTAATGGGAAGGGGAGGGGAAAGAGGGAGACAAAAATCATGCAGGTGGGAAAGGAGGGAGGAGTAGTAAGACTTAACTCATTTTTCATGGTAAGAAGTTAGCGCAGTCAGCCTTGGCAGGCATGATCTCATCTTAAAGGCATTAGTTTAGGGTACTTAAAAATTCTTACTGGCAAAGGAAAACCTGAAGTCCAAGCAAACAAAATGAACACATCAACGCGTTTACCCTGATAAGTATCAAATGCCAAGAAGTTCTATTAAAAATAATATAGCATTTCAACTGGAGGACAGAATTCTTACCTTAGAAACATTACCAGTGCCTGTAAACACAAATGTTAAGGGCCCAACTGACTTTGGCATCAATCCCAGTGAAATTTCATACCCAGCATCCCGTACTGCTTGCACAGCCTGACTGCTATTCCTGTAGTTATGTGCCATCCCAATGTGCTGAAATCAAAGGCACAGAACCATCAAGATATTTTCCATATCCAAATACAGATAATTAGCAGATGCTCAAATGTAATTTTGCTAAAGAAAAATATGTACACATATACTCTTACCATGAAGGGAGTGTGATGTCCCAGGGCTAAAAATCGTAATCCCAATCCATGTAGAATGTTGATCATTCCTATTGTTACAAACAAAAAAAAAAAAAACCCAAACAGAAAAATCAGACCATCAGTGCTAATTCTGAATATGCACAGTTAGAAACTGCAGAGACTGACTGAAGTCTAAAATCATCCTGGATATTTTTGCCCATGTTTCAATATTAATACTTCTAAAGAAAGTCTACATAAAACCAGGGATGGAATAGCAGGCTATGACCTTAAACCTGCTCTTGGCCCACATTATGCATTTCAGCATTATTTAATACTCAGATATCCTTTTGTGAGATGCATCCATATCACCAGATTCCAAAGGAGAAGATAATAAAAAGAGTCTCCTGAAGAAACAGAGTTGAAGTTCAGTAGAAAGGAATGAGAACCATGCCTCACAAAAATCAGTGTAAATGGATAACAGAGTGACAAACAGATGCTCAAACTCGCAGGACTGACAGCAGCCACTTCTTTCAAAAGCCTATTCAGTTCATCTCTTGATATTTAGTCTGCCTCAGATTAGTTGAATAGACAAACGGGACTTCAAGACAACATAAAATAGTAGGTTTGCCAGGAATCCACAGGACTATTTGACATGGAGTCTCATCAAAATTAGGGAGCACAAAACAGAATGGAAAAAAGCTCTTAAAAGCAAGAGTTAAAATGCAGTTAAAAACGCATTACAAGCCTCAACTTTCAGGAAACGTAGACAACCAGAAGTATTACAAGAAGTTACTTGTTGCAAGCCTGCCTTTACTTTATGCACTATACCTGCTACACCAGCCCACTTTCCAAAGGCCACAACTCGCATTCCTTTATGATCAACCATTTTTTCATAGTCAAACAGTCGAATTTCCTGAAAATACATAGCAAACTGAGTATTAAAATTTTCAGTGAATGCAGTCAGTGGCACGTTGCTCTCCTAGGAACTACCTTTTCATACGCCTTCGTCCTCCTTCCTGATAGAGGCTGATGGGCATATATGAGAAAGGCAAGTCACTCCTAACAAGATTTAAGTATAAAACTAAAAACCTAAAGGATGCATTAAATTCTTGTCTTAAAGAGTCTCAGCACTGCCCGTGCAGTCTTGGCACAGAGCTCCCCAATGTGCCACTCCAGCTGCTGCAGGCCCATTCACATCCTCTGCCAAGAGGCTGCTGGTTTCTGGGTGAAATGGCTGCCTCCCTCTCTAATGACCTATACGCACTCTGGCTTAACAGCTTTCCACCAAGCCTTCGTGCTCACACAGCCTGAACCTCTCCTGAGCATACGACGCTCACAACTCATCTGCCTTACGCACTGCAAGCATGAGATCCTCTGAGCAAGAAACGCTCAGCTCCAGGAAAGGATACTGAAAACAGTCCTCATTAGCTATCTACAAATATGCATGCCGAAAGTAACCATACCAGGCAGCAAGCTTTCGATCACACTTCAGCATTAAGTTCAGTTTCCACCCCATGCTAACAGCCAGTTGTCTTCACTATGACACAATTTACCTGTCTTAGAATCTCATCCAAAAGGGGCATGTTTGCCTCTTGGGCTTTAATAGTGTGCGAGAAGAAGGCATAGTTCTTTTTAGGGATTAATTTGTCCTCTGGAGGTCTCTTCACACCTACTATCAGAGAAGCCTCAGAAATATCTTCTTGAATAATGCCACCTGCTTTGACATAATCCTATGACAGAGAAAAATCAAAGTAAATTTTTCTTTTTTTTTTTCATATTCAGAGCTCAGCACATAAGCAACTAGAACAGAGGACAAATAGATAATTCTACAAAGCAAAAACAAGCTACTGCATGTGATACATTCAAAAAGCTCTTTATCAAAAGGGGTATCAAATATCAAACTTAATTTCCATGCTAATACCCTGTTGTACAATTATGTGTTAGTAAAACCCTTCATCTTAAATTCACAGACTACAAAAAAGGATATTTTACTACATTTGAAGTATCTCATAGTATTGCAATAATGAACAGTCCTTTCTAATGTTATGAAATACTTGGAAATAAGTTTAGACAAATCTGACAAATTCATCTGAAGACTGTTGACATGTGATTTCATAAAATTGTGTAAAACTAAGTTCAAGCTGAAGAGCAACTTCTAAAAGAATGTTTTTCCATATCAAAATTTATTTTTGTTCTCCCTTATCTCAAAAACGTATTAAAATTCCAGCTTTCAATATCGTAGTTGTGTACCTAATGTGATCTGTGCTTTGGTGAAAGCCAGCACTGTGCCTTAATTAAAAGGTGATATGTGCAAGTGATCACTAATTCCCTACTTATGTTTCAATTTTTATGTGTTGGCTCAGATACCTCGCAGCAGAGCACTACTGCTGCTACAAGAACTGTAAAAGCTCTCAGTCCTGAAGGTCACAGCATTAAAGAAAAAAAAAACACTCTCTCCTTATTTTACATGAGGAACGGGATTGAAACAGGAATGGGATTCACCAGATTTGTCCTTCCTGTTTTTAAAAAAAATGCTGATTTTTTAGTGTGTTGCCTCCATACAAATAGAGGACAAAACCACGAATGTTAAATTAATTTCCAAGTTTTTACTTCAAGAGCACCTAGAACTTCTTCAGAAACAGGAGAAAGGGCAAGAAATCAAAAAAAAAAAAAAAACAACTCCCAAAACCCACCAGTGTGCCAACATTACATTAAAAAGTTAAACAAACTACTCCTTTTTCTCTGGACTAGGACACAATGACTCCTCATTTAACAACAGAATTAATAACGTTTTCTCATAGATATCCTTTGAATATTATTTTTCCTTCACTAGGGTTAATAACTGAACTATGGTTTTGCTTATCTAACTCAAACTGGGACCTTACCTTTTCATGGATGGCTCTCCGGTTTGACGGCTGCACCAAGACCTTGTATCCCATTTGTGTCAATTCCTTAACATGCTTTGGTGCTAGAGGCGCTCTCCTTTCCCATGCATTAACGTCTTCTCTCCTGATGGCCAGCACAGACTTACGATGATGCCAGCACTTAGCCTGATGGAATGCACACCTACCATTTGTGTGACTAAAGGCTCGGAGCATGGTAAAGCCTGATGGCAGCAAAGACATAGTAAAATAATACATGTATATGTATGCTTCAAACACTGTTTGTGCAAAAGTTCTGGTCTCCTTTAACATCTGCTGTAAAACACAAACCAGGTACTTTATACTCTAACTACACCCTGCTTCTGTGAGACATTAATTTACTTTCAGCGTACGTTGTTGCAACTCAGTTTGGTGGGGTGTCATTACAGAAACAAATTGTACTATGCCAAAGGAAAGCTTTCAGTGTGTTCAATGTACCAAGTCTTTCATTACACGGCTTAAAAAGAATGCTGGAAACTTAAAGGTACCAATTAAATTCATTTGCCAGCATAAACATGCAAAGACCAAGCACTTATCAAAGCTTGTATCAAGAACAGTAAGAATTAACAAACACACAGAAAGAAAGTAGAACACAAGCTATAATGCAAGCAGCTGATTAAAAGAAAAAGCCCAATATGTAAGACCAATGCTAAGTATTTTTCCATTACTAACTCTTACACAAGCTGAAAATGGAAGACAAAGACAAGACCTGAACTATCGCTTAGCAGTCAGCATATGTGCGGGACAGGTTTTCTTCCGAGTCAAAATTTTACACTAAGTGGAAAAGCTTCATTAGGACAGATTCCCACTGCAGAGCAGCATTTTTTTAATTTTCTCTCTCCTCCTCTTCACTCCCAGTGAAGGATATATGCCACTGCTTAGCTCTGCTGTGAATAGCAAGGGCTCTGCACAGGCCCAGCACCAAATACCTAGGAGCCTAAGGAATTCAGATATTTACGCAATCAAAAGATGTGGATCTCAAATACAGAGGCTTCAAAGACATGAACTTTGTTTCCAAAGCAATTTTAACTTTTTTTATTTACACGAATCTCTGTATCCGAATTATCGGGAAAATCATGTTTGTCCTCATGCCTCAATCTTGTAAAATCTCTATACACCTAAGCCTTAAGAGGCTCTAATTAAACTCCAGGCTTGCTTCAACAGAAAAACTAGCACACTAAGGGAGGCGTAACAGAAGCACGCAGTCCTCTACGTTAGCTCTGAGTATGGTCTTCCCACCGTCGCTAAATTTGTCCACCAACAGAAGTTACTGTACAAAAGTTGGGAGTTATTTTATGACACTGCTTTTCAGCATGCTAAGAGGATGCTCAGAGAGCATGCCGGTACCTCTCAACAGCAGAGGAAGCCTTGTCACACAGTGTCACTGGTACCGCATGCTAAAATACAACGATGAGAGCATTTCCTATGGAGAAACCGGCGCACTGTACGCCTCCTACCCAAGCCTGTGGCCGAAGCCAATTTCCCTCACGCAGAGGAGTCCTGCCAAGAAGAAAAACGCCACTTTCAAGAGGGAGCGAGCCACCCCGCGCCCCCAGCGTGAGGGGGGGAAGGAGGGCAGTGAGCAAACACCCCCTCTGACCTCTGGCAGGCCGCAAGCTCCTGCGCCTGCCTCCCCGTGTGTGCTCAGGCTCAGCCGCAGAGATACGGATATCCTGCTGTAAAGGTGAAAGCAGCTTTAGGATTCAAAGCCTTGCAGACCCGGGGAACCCTGCCCGGCCTCCCCGGCGAGGGACCCCCGCGGCTCCCGCTCCCCGTCACCCGCGCCGCGGGGGCTGAGCTCCACCGAGACCGAAACAGCGCTGAGCAACACGGGCAAAGGCAAAAATACAAATAAAATAACAGCGATGGCATCTGATGGCAGCGCAGGGTTTGAACACGATACTATTTCCACGGAGAAAGGAACACACCTATACGGGCAACTTGTGCCTCCGCTTACTGCCTGAGACCCGGCTAAGCGACAGCGCACGGCGCTGCCAGCGTGTTTCGCCCCCCCACGCCCCCGACCCTGCGGCCGTGGGTGTCCCAGGGCCCCTCCNCGCCTGGGCGGCAGCGCTGCCCGCCCGGAGGGCAAGCAGGCCGCGCTGGCTGCCAGGAGAAACGCCGAGCACCGCCGCCGGGTGCCCCAGCGGGGGCGGCGGGCAGCGCCGTACCTACCTCGGGGCGAGCGGGGCAGCGGGGGAGGCACGGCCGCTCGGCCCGGCTCCCTCCTCCGGCCAACGCCCAGCCCACCGCCGACGCCCAGGGCGGCAGCCAACCGCCAGCCGCCCTCCGGATACACCCTTCGCTGCCCGCCAATGGGGAGGGGTCCTGGACGTCTCGTCACGGCGGACGCCGGCACGCCCCCTCAACGCCCCCAGTTCCTGGAAGGCCCAGCGCCCCGTCAGCCCACCCCCCCCGGCGCCTGACGGGCGGCCACCCGGGCAGGGGGGGAGCGGGCGGCGCCGCGGCCTGCGGACCCCCCCACCGCGCCTCGGGGAGCCCCACGCCGGGCGCTGCAGGCTCCACGCACCGGCACAACGACACCCCTGTCCCCCCCCCTCAACACCGCCTCCGCCAGCTCCCCGCACCGGGGCCTCCCCCCGCCGTGGCCGGGGCCAGGCCGAGCGCAGGCCGCACCTGACCCGTCCCAGCGCTGTCCTCGCCGCGCTCTCCTGCTCCGAGTGATTTCCTGCTGCACATCGGCTCTGATTATTTATGTACGTTCAATCACATTGTGTCTTTAACGGTACAGGAAAGGGTAGGGGAAACGGTAAAAGTTACTTCATCTGAGAAATAGGAAGGATACCTGATTCGTTACATCTGCTGTTGCCAATTTTCAGCTGGAACTCAGTCCTTGAATTAGGTCCTCTGTGATGGGCCTCAACTGCTAAGTTGGCTTATCACAAATCATAACAGGGTGTTGTAGCTATAAACCATGGAAATGATGAGGTGTAAGAAACCAAAGTAAAGCCAGAGTCACGTACCGGGTTTGTGTGGTGGAGGAGAGCTTTGCTTTCAGAGAAAGGCAGGCAGCACACCGGGGAAAGTACACCTCAGCGAGACTCCACGGGGCAGATGCGGTTGCTGTTTCCAGTCTCTCTTGGCAGATGTGAGGACATTGCATGAGAATGTGAGGTGTTGCGCCTGCACTCAGCAGAGCAACAAGGACTAAAAGGTCTGAGGAGAATTCATCCACGTTCCACTTCGCCACGGCGAGATCTCGCTGCAACGAGGGAGAAGTTGGAGCCGTGGCATAGCCTGCTCCACCTGTACTGGCCACTACCACTTGAACTCTTAAGAAAGAGTTAAATTTTGACAGTGCTGCCACTACATGGCTTTAGAGGTACCTCTTCATACATTACTTTCTCCTTGTAATTTTGATACTTTTCTTTAAAACATGCCTTTTTTTTCATTATATGACCCTGAATTTTTTCCTCTCCTACTCCTCCTGCTTCTGGAAGCAGCGTTCAACTGACAATAATAATCTGTGACTTCAGTTCCCTGGTTTAGATCCAAGTATCTTCCTTACTTAGCAGGGCAGGACAGGAGAGCTGGAAAACAGCATCAAGGCTTGACTTGCACTTCAAGTTTGCTGCTGTAATGCAAATTATAGGGGAAGGTAAGCATTAGGGAATGAGACCCAGAATGGATCAGCAGAGATTTTTGGGGGTGAAAGAAAGTAAGGACTGAAGGGAAGATTTGGGTTGTATTGTTTCAGAGACTGGGAGGTGAACGTTAGGGAGTGAGACCTGGAGTGGATCAGCAGAGATTTTGAGGGTTTAAGGCCCCAGCAGAATGGGCAAAATCAGTGGAGTTTAGGGATACTGTAAGAGTACGAAATCTTTCTCTCCACTCACTAATTCCCACTCTTCCCTGCCTGACCTCAGTGTCCAGAACCTTCTACAATCTGCCTCATCTTCCTGCAGAATCTTCATGCCTTTCCTTTCCTTGCTGGAGAAGAAAGTTACCTCCTCCAACTAATTCCTGGACCCTTCTTTTCCCCATCTCTCTGAGGTATGAGGTCTACAGCACACCCAGCCCTGCAGAAGCTCCTGTCCATCCTTCTGCTCTTCTTGGGAAGACGTCCATTGCAGTGGGTAGGGGCTGGGTCCATAGCTGGGAAGAAGCATCAGGGGAGAGCCAGCTAGAAGGACTTGAAGAGCACTAGATTTAGGAATCCTTCTGTCATGAGAATAAGGGCAGTAACTGCTCTTGGTTTCCAACCAAACAGAAGTAAATTAAAAAGCTATAATAACAACAACAACAACAAAAGATTTTCTAGATCAGAAGACAGATTGTCAGGATATAGTTTGTGAATGTCCCATGAATTGCAAATTACCCCCTTGCTTGGGCTCAGAGGAGGAAACCAGACCTCTCAACCACCCTACAGAGATCGGCTTGGGCAGGAAGCTAAGGCTCCAAACCCAGCTCCGACATACATTATTAAAATGTATGAATCAGTTTAATTTGAATATTGAGGACCCAAAAGGACTGGGATAAATTTGTCTGTCAAGCAGTAAGAGACACGAGGAGTCTTATGATCCCTTTGGACTCAAGAAACAGTGAAACACAATGAGCTTTTTGCTTGGCCCCAAAGACTTCACTCTAGGAAATATTGCTATTGCACAAGGGCATAGTGTATATGCGCCCGGTGTCTAATTGCACTTTGTGGACTTTAGTAAAGCACATATAGTTCTATAAGTTACATGTGTAGAGTATAAGTATATCCACACCTTTTAGAAATTGTACGTTTTTTTCTGTTTTATTGATAAAATTTACCAGAACCACTTCACTGGAGACAAAATCAGTTGAACTGCAGAAAGTGTAAACTAAATAGAAAATTGTAAGAATTATGCCATTCTTCAGTCTGTGCACTCAATGATTCTAAACTACTCATAAGAACTGATTTTTCAGAGGGGTTTTTTTTCATTTTATGATTAAATGCAAATATGGACTTTGGCAAGAATGGAATTGTTGGTATGTGTAAAGTTGTTTGTTCTTATCTTTACTCTTTCATGAATTCAACTGAAATATGACCATTCGTCTTGCAAAAGCATGTAATTATTTGGTAGTTGTAGAATTTAATTCAACCATGACACTGAAAAAGATGCAATACTGATGGTCCCTCAATTTTGTGTCATTTCATCATATTGATTACTTCATATTGTAAACTAGTAGAAAGTGGGTGGCTGCATCCATCATTATAGACCTGAATAGCCTGTCTTTGATTAAATTAATGAAAGTATTTTAGGAGCTGCTTTGTTTGTTGAAGAAATTGGGAACCAAACCATGGTTATTTTATTGCAGTAAGTAGGCCTCACCAAATCTACTTTAAGGGGTCTTTTTAATATTATTTTCTAAGTTTTCAAATTTTGGGGAAGTTCTTTCTTTGAGTAAGATGTTATTTCAAGACTGTCTACAGTAGTTTCTTGTAGTGCCTAATTATGTCTCGGTATTCTTCTAACTTTTGAAGATAGGAATCTGAACCCAGAGAAATGAAGGGTGAAACCCACAGCGTGCTCTGTCTTGCACCGGAGTTCCCAGGCCCAAGCTGGGAGCTCGGCCTTTGCGCTACAAGGAAATGCATGAAGCAAGTTATTTACAGGAACCGAGCGGGAACCATCCTGGCAACTCAGTGGAGCGTGACGAGACAAGGCACTGTGCCTGAACCTAAAGCTGCTCGGAAAGGAGCTGACTTCTTTTGCCAAGAGCTGTCAGCTGTGCACTCTCCCCGGGAGTCTGGCACCTTTGCCAGGCCACGTTACATGGATACCTTCCCTTGTCTCACGTGCTCCCGTCTGGCTGCTAGCCAAGTGCTTAGAGCGCGCTGCTAGGAAGCTGAGGGTTGCTTTCGAAGTTGCAGTGTCATTCAAAACATTGGCTTAAAAGCTTGTGTCTGCAGCATAAGCACTAGAAAATTGGGGTTTCTAAGGTGAGCCTCTTTCAGCTTTTTACATTGGAAGATACTATGTGTAAAGGACTACTTGTAACTGAAGGGGCTTACATCTGAGTCACCAAGGAAAGCCCTAACTACTGTGCTGGTAATGAAAAACTTCTTACAAGTTCCCACTGTCCTTTGTGGGGGCCATGATTTGATCTAGACACCTACTGGATTGGTTCCTGTAGATAAGAAGGGTAGGTTGATTCCTAATTTGAGAGTGTTGCTTGGATATATGCAGGAATGAAGCTGCAGTCAGCTCTGCAGACACAAAACTGGATTTTAAAAAACTGTGGCTAAAACCTTTTTTTTTTACACCAAAGCATTTCACTTTCAGAACATGTTTGAAAGAACTTTTTATTTTGATATTCCTTCATGTGTTTATAAAGAGACTTCACTTTTAGCTAAAAATCTGTATACACCACTTCACTTGGGGTCAAAGTATGCTTTGTATAATTTGAAATTATTGGGGTTTGTACATTTTAGTTTGTTGACCCTTTTAGAATGTTCTTCTAGGGAAATGAAGTTCCCGACTGGGCCAAAACGATCAGCAAACCAATGATCCATCCTTCTCTGTTCACGGTGATATACTTGGTGACTCTAGCTGTATCCATCAGCAAACCTTTAAGGGCAAGCAGGAGGAGCACAACGAGTACAGACGTGAATGAGATACTCTGCCAAAATGCTTATCGGAGAGTTGATTTCTGCTACAGATTTGCCATCTCTCTAAAGGGAGATTGAGAATTTTATTGGCACCATTTAAGTCTCTTCCTGTATCTAAAACGGACCAGGTGAACTGCACTCCGAAAGTGCCTTTTGTGCTCCGTAGAGAAAAAGGCAGCGTAAGTAACCAGCGTGGACTCATGCTGTGCCAGTGTAAAGCCAGGTAAGATGAATCCCACCTGCACTGTACTGTGTTCCAGATACGGAAGGCAGAATTGCTTAAAAAGAATAAAACAAATCTGGAATTCAGGTTTTACAAATCATGCTAATATGGAATTGGAGCTGTTTTCTGTAATAAATACCTCCTGGTTTGGATGGACTGTGATTCCATCTGTCTGACAATCCCTAATTATAAGGTCCAATTCTTACCCAGCTGGAACGCTTTTTACTCAGCACTGTGGGGGGAGTGCTGACTTCCATTACGGTAACAATAAACTCCCAGAGCACCTAGAGAGAGGTGGACTTCATAGATTTTATTCTTAGAATATCAAGGGTAAATCTTGAATCTGTTGAAGTCAATGAAAAACTCACACCAACTTCTGCTGGGTTAGGGTTTCTCCCTAGGTCTCAAATGAACAGGGGAATTGGCATCCTGAAGAGATTTTTGCAGACCGTGTATCTACCTGTCAAACTCTTTTTCTCGTTTAATTCTGATTTTATACTGCAGAGATCAAGAAGTTCCAAGAAGCTTTCAGGCTTTCAGTCAGAATGAGGCTATTGAAAAACATGACCTTTTATTCAAAAGCCACTACCTGCAGTGGCTGTTGACTGCCACTGTGAATACTGACCTCACAGCAGAGTACTAGACATCACTGAACAGCACAGAGTGTTGTGTTCTCTACAATCATGTAGAGAATATATTTACATTCTTATTGCCCAGTAGGGGGAATTGCCATCTCTCAGGGCTTACAGCACCCCCAAAGAAAGACCTTCTACTTTTAGTAACACTGAAGACGTAGGGTATATCTGTTCACATTTGTACACACTAGAATTCACAGTAGCCTCAATATGTCAGTGTTCACAGTAAAACTTTTGCATTTGCAGTGCATGCTCAGACTGCTGCATCAAATCAAGATGCCCTTTTAAGTCATCCTCATAATTCCAAAGACCCCACGTAAGTATTTTAAAATTGCTGTGCAAATAAACCTAAACGCAGAAAATTACAGCCTCTCATATCAAATTAGCGAATTGACTCATTAGAAGACAAGTAGTGGGTTCATTGCAAGAAACCGCAGCAGCTCACCTAAAATAATCTGTCTGAAATATACCTCCATAAGAATCTGCGTTGAGTCTATTAATTAGACTTACAGATGCTCACGCTAGTAGGGCTTTCAAGTCAATAACAATCTACGACTAAGTGTGGATCCATAGTGTGAATAAAATCAAAACCAGGGCCTTCTTTTGAGAGAATCAGGGTTTAGTGCTTAAAGAGTCCATTAAAGCAATTATGCTATAGCTGCATTAAAAGTGCAACCTTGCTTCTGAGGCTCCTTCAGCAAATAATGCTTGTCCCTGCCTTAGCCCCTCCAACAGCCGTTCGGCTCTGTCAGAAAGTGCTGACCTTCTGCTGAAAAATTCACAACAAAACCCAACAGCTTTTTGCGTTTATTTAGCACTTTTCCATTTTTGTACCCCTGATGTCTTTATGAGTTTGGCAGTAAGAGGATGTGTATTATTCACATTTTAAAGCTGGGAAAAATGACACAAAAATTATGGTTCAGTCCGTGATTTACATTCAGATCAGTGTGGGAACAAAAGTTCAGGACTTCTGGACTAACGTGTTTGGGTTTTTTTTGCAAGAGTTCTTAATTCTTTATGGACCTTCAAAATCAGAGGTTTAAAAATTATTTCAAGAAAACCATGACAAATGTAGGAAGTATGTAGTATGTATAGTGACAAGTTGTAGACCGGCACAACTAGCTCTGTAGCCATGTAGTAAAACAGAACTGAGCTGGCTTAAAAAAAAAAAAAAGCTATTTTTTTTAGTGAGGATAGTTTTCATTCTCCAGTACAACTTATTAGACTCAAACAACTGAAGGGGTGTGCAGGCGCAGGAACAAAGTGGGACAGGGATGGGAGGAGGGAAAGAAGATGTCTGTTTAAGCCACGATTGATAATTAAAAAACCAAAAAGCATGTTAGACCATTGCCTCAATATGCCTGGGTTCGGCTTCCTTTGAGAAGTACATGTTGGAGCAGGTCCTGAAGCACAGGGTGTAAACAAAATTGTACCCAGGAATAACAACCAGCTGTCCCAAATGAGGTCCCCAATGTGCTCCTGCATGTAATCAGAGTGACAGTACGCCCAAGGGCCAGCCTGCTTTCAAATGACGTGTGATATCTGGGTGTCGTAAGGCGATTCTGGAACATCCTTGGAAAAGATTAGTCAAAACATTTATTTGAAGGCACTTCTACTTTGACCCAGTTTGTGTGCATACTGAAACACAGAAATTACTCTTTAAATCTTGTTTTCAGTTTTGTTCAGCTGGAAACTGACTATGGTTAAATTAGAAGGGAGATTCTTACATCTCCAGAAGCTATGGGTAAAAATCAGGACATGATCTAATGATTCCTTTGCATTCCTAATTTCTGTGGTGCACTGAAAAAGAACAAACAAGGATGCAAATGGATGAAAAGAGGCATATAATGAGTTACCAATGCTTCCATTGTTTCCTTTGTCTAGTAAGAAAAATACCGAGGTGCAGCAAAAGTTTACCTGTTTGAGTATACATGTAAATAAAAACCATTTCAATTGCCAGCCTGTGTGCAGTGACGTTAGTATCGGCCTCAGAGCTATAAAATCAAATGTGCAAATTGCTTTATACAGTATGTCCCTGTGTAATAAATGAATCTTACTGCTTACGGTTCATCATGACAGCCCACCAAAATGTAAGGTTGTATCGTATATAAATGACTGGGTTTTAGCTAGTCTATAATGTTATTGGAAAATGAAGAAGAGGATCCAGTTGCCTCCAGATTTTCCTATACTCTGATCAAAATTCTTTGTTGAGACGAAAAGCAGTTAAAATTGAACTTACTGAGGTTACCCATCACATGTAACTGAGATTACCTTCAGCTCTTCAAGGGAAGAGGCCACTTGGACACTTCCCCTCAGTTTTGAAGTTGCAGCTTCCCTGTGACACGAGAAGCGCTACTGCATTTTGGCCTATATGAGGAAATTTCTTTATGGCTGTCTATGGTTGCGGGACAGCATCTGTTGTTCGCCTCAGTGGCTGTTCCAGCCCAAGCCACAACATTGTTTAAAGTCAAAACTGATTCACTAAACGTAACATGTGGTTTAGTCATGCAAGGGAGCCTAGCAAGCACAGATGGGTTACAAATATCCACACCCAATTAAATGCTTTTCCCAAGTTTTACCAACCTCTGTGCAGGCAGCTGCTTACATCTCTAGCAGAGAGACCAAACTTCTGATGATGATTCTCTCCTGGTCAAAACGTCACCTCCAGCATCTGAAACCTGGCGCTGTCTGCTGGAGAGGTAAATATCAAGTTATGTCCTTTTGATCCTCAGCTCTGGCATTGTCAAGGAGGAATGAGAAAACAGACTTGCTATGCAGGATGTAAGTATGTTATTTGCCATTTTGCAATTAATGGTTCTATTATTAGAGCTTCTTTAGGAAGTGAGACCTTTGCTGTCTTTCTTTTCTCTGAGGTCCCTAACAGCTCTGGTAATTCTGTATAGTCCACTAGAAGCAAACTACTATGAGGAAGAAAACCTGATAGTCCTAAAAGTAATAAAGTATCATCCTCATTCCTACTTCTCCCTCCCCTTTATGAACAGAACCAGAGGAGTAAAGGAAGGTCAGAGAGTTTTAACCCCTCTGTTGTGGGTAGACTATAACTGCAATACTTTTACTGGAATCACCTTCATGATAGCATGGTGGAGGACAAAACGGCACTCCAGTGTAGTTAGAACTACTTCATTTTTCTCTACCACCTCAAAATCTTTACAGGTTTTGGGCACTTTTCAGCATAAGCAATATGCTGCTTCTATGACTGGATGAAAATACCTTCATGTATGCCATGGTAATTTCTACATCCCTTCTGAGACAGAGTCAGAGGAGCTAGCTAGAACTTCTTTGAATCCACAAGGTAAAACCAGGAATTCAGAAAGTCCTTCAGAAGAGTGGATTACTGCTTGAAGCCTGCCTGCAAGTCCATCTTCACACCTTCGTAAGATCAGATGTAGAAAGATGCATGCATGTGGCCTAGTTGCAAGCCTGTTGGTGTCTCATCTGTTCTACCAGTGGCAACTCTGGTAGCCCTGCACTTTCTACAGATAGGCAGAACATTGTAACCCCACCTTTCCTCAGCCCCACCGCCCTCACAAAAAGTATCATAGATACCCGGTGTGTCATTGTCCTGCACAACAAGATGTGCTGCAGCTGGCTCACCTTTGCTGAGTGCTGGGAATCGGCCAATTCGCTTGCCCCGTTTCTGTTGTTATATCTATAAAACTAAAGCCTTACCCAGACAGGTAGACGATGAAACTGCCTACATCCAGCACGACCAAAATTGCCTTCTCTAGAGTCAGTGCTACTGCTTTTAAAAAAGCTAATGGATGGAGATTTGGGTCACATGTACATACTGGACTGGAAGGTGATCTGAAAAAACCTGAGTATTTCTCTGCCCTTGGCTCATTTGAGAATAACATTTTCAGATTAGCAGCTTGAAGGCCATCCAAAGCATTTGCCCAGTATTTATGTCACCAAATTAACTGTAGTACTCTCTCTCCATCCATCCCCCATCACATAGTTAGGACCATATTGCATTTTCATCTACCTTTTACCCCTCGGTCTTAATTTTCATTTTGTTGGTTTGTTCCAATTGTCAAGATTCTTCTCTTTCAGTTTCAGCCACTTGGAACAGCAGATTTGCTGACTCAGGCAAAAGGGTTTTTTTTGCCAGGTCAGGGTTCAGTTTAGGGCAAACTCTCAGAGACAGGGCCAGCTAATAAGTTCTGCCTGCGTGCTATGACAGTTGCTTTCGATATCTTCCTTCTCTGATACCACTGGCTAGTGTGTCCCCTGCCTACTACTTCTCGCCAACAAGCTTTGGTCTTTGTCCTGATGTGGCGCGATACCCTGCTTGCTCATCTCAATGCAGCAGAATGATTACTTGAACCTCGTTTAGATTTTCTGAGTCGAACCTCTGTTTCCTGGCATGTCTACACAGACTGCATCTCACAATTTGTCTTTTCTGTGTGCCCTCTTTCTCTGTCCAGAGAGATCCTCAACTTTCTTTGCTGCTTTGGACAGTACTTCTTTTTCACTGGAACTCTTTTGTCTTGAGCCTGGTGTCCCCAGCCTGCAGCAGCTGAAGCACAAGTTCCATTTGAGATTGCACACAGGTACACGTTCACGCACAAGCACACACACTCCCTCTCAAGCTCACCGCTCAGGGACCAGGCTTGGCTTTCCCATTAATAGCTCCTCCATTATTCCCTAAAGGCTTTTAGTATGCAAGATCTTATCCCTGGCATTGTTTTGTTTCCTCCTTGCTCTGATTTACAGTCTACTTTTATAAATCAGAACGGTATCGTCAAGCTGAGGTAGATACCAACATAAATTAATAAATAAATCATACTAATCTTGTTTTCTTTCTTCACAATGTGAACTTTCCACCCCAAAATTTGTTAGCTGATGAAGCCTGCGTTGAAATCTTTTTTTTCCCTTGTTCTCCAAAATATGAAGTGTTCTTACATGATGGTTAACTGTAAACTGTGGTACATTAGGGTAAGAGCTGAATAGTTGTACAAGTGGGACAAAGCCTGCTCTGCCTTCCCATCCATGTAGCTATGGAGATTCCTTTCACTCCACCATCTGGAAGAGTGCAGTGCAGATGAAAAACAGCTCTCCGCAGAGGGAATATGAGGGCCACAAACAGGACATAGACTAAAAAATCTAATGCCATGAAGGTTTTCCCATCTTTTTCATCCCTCTGTTTTGCTATGTGAGTTTTATGACCTGGTTCCTTTTCCCCTGCAGCCAATTCCACCTGCCCAGGAATCTGCCCGGGTGCCGGACACGTGAAATGCTTTTTTTGGTGCTGTCCTCTAAAAAATACTTTTGTACACCATAAATACCTCATAAAACATCATACCATTAACCGAGGCACTTTATCTTTCTATGTGATTTCCAATATTTAGATTTTAAATCTGGCATGTTTAAAAACACTATAGGAAAAATTATAGACCCACCACATAAGTATGTGTGAACACATTTATGTGCACATACACATACAAACACATGCGTGTACACACACTCATACTCTTCATCTTCTTCAGGAAAGCATTTAAAAAACATCCAGTGCACACATTTGGAGAATAAAAAATGTACTGAAAACTACTGTGCCACATAAATTGTTCAGTAAGAGTGAAAGGATTAAAAGCTTCATACTGTGTTTATGAAATCAAATCTTCGTGTCTCTGCTCTGTGCATCCCATATCATAAGATAATGAATAGTTCCATAGCAACAAAAGTCTACCATTAAACCATTACCTTGATTTCAATTTTTGAACAGAAAGAACACAAAACCCAGAAATACCAGCCTTAAAACTGAGATAATAGCGATGATTTATATAGCCTGGTTCAGAGTATCTCTTTAATCAGAAAATTAAAATGTTTATCATTTTGTCATTGAAAAGAAGGACATTAGAATGAATCAAATAAGGCTGCCTTTGGGTTCACAAATTAAATATTGTTTACACGATTATAAAGTCCTTGAGCCACCTCAGCAATTTTTAGTGATTGGGGTATTGCTTTAACATTGATGTAGAATTCAAATTTCTAATGGCTCTGACACTATTCAGTGAAATATAAGAAAGGGTCCACCTATTAGGGAGATCGAGATGGAGAAGAGCAGCATGTATTAACTAACTTAAAAGCAAATGGTTTTGCTACTAAAAGGGATTCTAATAAATGATCAAAATCAAGGCACAGGATGCAATTCCATTTGTTAGTGGCCGATAACAAACTAAGAAAAATTCTCATGTTATTCAAAGTGATTATAGAACCATTTTCTCTCTCTCAAATATTAGAAACTAAACCACATTTCCTAATAATTAAATAACAAACTCCCCCTTCCTTTTAACAAGACTACACTGTTCTTCTGGTGTGAGGTCTTACAGTTTACGTATTAGTTTCCATATGCATAAAAACCAGCTACATGCTTTCCTCACAGCGATATCCCTGGAGACTGCAAGAGGTAAGACACTGAAATCAAAGATATATAATAAATACAGAGTTAAATATACTTCATATGAGATCCTTGAAGCGTTTGGCCATGTCCTATCTGCTCTTTTTCCTAAAATACCCATGCATGTGTTATAGTTAGTCTCTCCTCCAGATACAACACTCGAAAATGCTTAAGTAAATTAGTATTTCAAGTACAGTCATACTATTCCCTTGGGATCCAAGGGGCCCAATTCTCAGTTATATTTATATCCTTTTAACCACTTCTCAATGTAGTGGGCTTCTAAAACCCTTCACATGTGTATAAACAGCCCCTCTGAGAATAACCTTTGTCTAAGGAGTTTCTTTTTCTGGTACAGTACTGGGATAGGGCTCCAGAGCATGCCTCTTCCCAGAGCCCTGTGCTGGGAGGCAGAGCAGGAGGTGGTGGGTGGCACAGGAGCCATATGGCCGGGACCATATTCGGCGTTCGGTGATCTAGAACTATGCCCTGCTTTCCAGGCCTCACGCAGAGTGCTGTACACGTTGAGAGCATCCTTAACAATTGCTGAGAAAAACAAGCAAGAGTCAGACCTTAAGGTGACAAAAGCATCAGTGATCCTTTATTCACAGGTCGGACCCTTTCGCTCTGTGCCTGCAGGGATGGAAACATGGCAATGACAAGCTACAGTTTCTCATACCTTCCCAGCAACTTTTCAGCGCATTGTATTTCGGTCAAAATCTGACTGAATATTGTAATGCTTCAGGAGAGGACTTTGACAGAGATGCCAAACCATGGAGATCTTTTTTAATAAATACATTCGTATGTCTGTGTGCATATATTTATGTGTGTGTGCATATATGTATATACAGAGAGATAATCTTCTGAATTTATTTTCAATAATATAAAAATTTGGCTTTCCTAGAAAAAAAATGCTGTAGTTGATACAAATACACTATATGTGGTAACTGATGGCAAGAGTGATGTCCCCAAATATAGCAGAAATAACATACTGTGGTCTCATAACAGCTCAGAAATTGGGAAAAAAAATTTATAAGAAGTGACCAAAGTGAATATTTTCAGTATTTAACTGAACCAGAGTTCAAAGATTTGGATCATTCAGTTCAAACTGAAGAATCTTGGTTCAGCAAAAATGAAACGTCTTCTTTTATTTTGAATGATTATTAACATTCCAAAACAAAATTACTTCTGTTTATAAATAAATGGGGTTTTTTAAATAATAAATATCTAAATATTTGTTTTAAAAACATTTGGGATAGCCATGGAAAAACTCAGTAAAAATAACACAAAGTCCTGAGCTATTTAGGTAAATCCAGATGCCTTTATATTGAAAAAGAAGCCTCCAGAGGGTGGGAAATGTATTTTTTAAGTGGCACAGGTCTGTGAAACTTGTGGCAATTCTTTCTGTTGAGCTGAAGTTTATCCCGTACAATTCCTCCCTAACATAAAGCCGAGAGATTTGATCGCCAGTCAGCGAACAAGCAGCTTAGGCAGTGTCAAGCATTCCCCATCTCCAAGTGATGTTGCGCTTTACCAGTCCCAGTGTGAAAGCAGGGTGCTTCCAGAACACAGGTGAAACACTGAGGGACTTCTCAGACCGCTGCAAGGGGACTTGCCAGAGCAAATTTCCCTCATGTGAGGTGATCCTGCATTAAAAAANAAAAAAAAAAAAAAAAAAAAAAGTATTTGCCGTGAGAAATTTAGAAATGCAAAGGAATGTGACTTCTTTTCATCTTCTTTTCATCCCTGCGCATTGGAACAAACTCAACACACAGCACTGACTGCTGGCTGGCTCTGCAGAAGAGCTCCCTCAGAGGGACCGCTGTGCTCTGGAATGGGGATCTGGCAACAGGCAACGTTCCTGCTGGGAGCACGCTGCCACATGGACAGCAGGGAAATCACAAAACCAGAGAGGAATAGTCTTTAATGATAGCCATAAGTGTGATCTGTCAAAAAACAAGATATTTTTGCCATGTGTTAGAGGGGAGGATGTTAGCTTCTAAAATATGTGAACAGGTGGGTTTTCTTGCCAGTTTTAGACCAGGATGTCATGTGTACGATGGGGAAACCATTTCCACTGCAGCAGTTTAAAGTGCTGGTATATCAAATGAAATCTGTGCACTGCCACTCCGCCAGCTCTGCTCAGCAATACAGAATATTTCCACTTGATGGCACCAAATTTTATTTTTTTTAAACTTCAACTCAAAACAATTCTCTAACAAAAGAGATGCTGAATTCTGAGAAGATAATAAGGAAAAAAAAAAACCACATGCTTTTTTCTGAGCACATTTCTTTTCTTAAAAATATGGAGTTGTTTATAAGGAATACAGTGAATTTGTTACAGTGGCTTTGTCTCTTCTATTTGACCATGACCATGCAGTCATTCAAACTGCCTATTTTTTTTCCTCTGCTTAGAAAGAATCTCCTTTCAGTGAAGTAAAGGTTGTGTTATCATATTGTTACAAGAGATAGCCCCTGAATGTGCATGAATCATGCATTTTGAGATAAATTTTGGTTCTAGCCCCATCCTTGAAACTCATCGTGCATTTGCTTGTTGTAAAAATGAAAGGGACCCATACAGACCATAGCAAAATAACAGGCAAATTTTTAAGGGCTGAGTATCAGTTTTGACCCTTACCCTAAATTACCTGTTGCTTGTTAGTAATTACTGGCTGGTAATTCTCCAATAGCCTTAACTACTTTAAAAACAACTTTTAAACTTTGCTTGTACGTTCTATTTAGGCACTAAACGTGTAAACAAGCAAAACTGTAGTTTAAATAGTTGTCCAGTTCTGGGAGATTTCCCAAGCTTTAGGCAACAGTCAGCATCACGTACAATGCACCAGATAATAATAGATTATGTACTGGATAATATTAGATTACAGTAAATATCCATTTATTGTTTCTCATCTCCTCTTTCAGCAATAAGCCGGGTAAGGCAGCGCCGAGTCCTCGGTCTGCGCAGCACCTGCATGGGGGAGGGAGGATGATCGGGTTCGTGACTAAGCCTCCCGGATACGACAGTGACACAAACGATGTAAAGACCCATCTGTTGGGGTTCCACAACTGCAAACCGGCGTTTTAGCCACATGTAATGAGATCTGTCATGTTTCTGTCCGCAGAACGGAAAATGCAGTGCAGCATTGGGGTTTGGAAGGATGAGGGGGGTAGTCCTGAACAGGGAGAGGACTGGGAAGCAGGGACAGATCAGTCCTGTGTATGTCCTCATCCAAAATGAGGGTATCAATTAAGGGTTTTCAAGGCTAAAGGTAACACCAGAAGTTTTCTGCCACAGAATATATTTTTGTCTGGGCCTTGTAGGAGCGGACTTCACAATGCATGTTCCGTACAGACATTGTGCACATGTGCAGTAGACAAGCACTCAGGATGAGCTGTAGTTATTGTGCAGGTGCAAATCAACCGCTCAGTGTGTGCACAGCAGGGCTGATGCTCCCCAGATATGTCACATTTACTGTGCCTCCATGACAGAGCAGCTCTGTGCATGCACATGCACCGTCTCTTAGATGTTCAGATATGGAGCATGATTGGAGCTACTGTCACTGCCATGACCAGGCTGCTACATGTCCAAAAGTCTCGCTCAACTTACAGGAAAGAGGACATCTTTGGAGAAGCCTAAGTACAGGTTGCTTTCATCCAGAAATCCCCCTCCCCTTCTGCCACCTGCTGTCTTTTCCTGCCCTCGTGGTCCAAACTCTTTCCAGTCAAGTCCTGAGTCCACCTCTACAGGACCCCTCTGATCTGTGAGTTTTAAAGGATTATCGAATGCAACCTGTTCATCTACCTCCAGTTCACAAATCTACAGTCAGCCTGATTGAATCTTCTTCAGAAGTATCTTTCAACTCTGATTTCCACAAGGTTTCTCTCTCTTCTCTGAGAAAGCAAGCCACTTGCCCAGTCCCGGTTCCCATCAGAAGAATTTTCACACAATCTTACCTCCATTTGAGACCTACTCTTGAGGTCAAACCCCTCTCTTTGAGGATGTGAACATTTCAAGTAGCTGGGGTTCTTGGACCAGGAACTGAATGCAGTCACTGAGATGAGCGTGTCTCACAGGCTGGCTTTCCTCTTTAGAAGAACAGCACGGAAGAAAGCCCAGTCCTACAAACATGTAAGGACAACGCTATTCATTGAAACTCAGTTATTGTTTTAAACAAGTCATCTTTTATCATTTCTGTCTAATAACAACATTCCTTGCAACTAACTATAAAAAAAAAAGCTTTTCATTTGACTTTACGCTTTTCTGTCATTTCTTCCCTGCACATCGCTGTCATTCAATTACTACCTGACATTTATGGTGTTCCATTTTCTGTTAGAAGCTGAAAAAAATTGGTGAGGAAATCCAAGAGCCTGTGAAAAGAGCATGAGCCTCCTTTCTGGCTCTGGAAAATACAAAGAGCAATCACTACTAGCCAGAGCTTTATTAGAGATGAAAAATAGCAGCTGGGAGCAATATTTGTCTTTTTCTCATGCAGAGGAAGAAAACTCCTGGCACCATAGCATCTTCCCAAGCCACTTCAGCTATCTAGAGTCCAGCCCAAAGCTGCTTCTCCGGGAGCAGAGATCCTGCCAAGGCACGTCAGCCCCAGCACACACTCCACTGCTGCCGTTCTGCCGAACTACGTGAGGTTTAATTAACGGATGTACTTCCCCTAGGACAGAGGTCTGACAGCCAAACTCATTTTTCATGGGCAAGTTAATCTCACTTAAACCCTTAATTTTCCCTGTATAATAGAGGTTGGTCATGTTAGTCTTTACTCACAATTAAACCAGAAGTTACTAATGCCACTAAAAAAACCCCTCTCTTTTAATTACTCTTTCCCCTCTCATATTCCAACAACTACTTTTCCCTGAGTAATATCCAGACAACATACCCATGATTTAGCTCTCATGTTTTAGCAACCATTTACTGCTGTTCCACACAGATTCTGCATACCGTCATTGTTATTAGTGAAAATTACTTTAAATTAGAAAGAGAGTCATGGAGCAAAGAGAAAAGATGCATGCCAACGCTAAATAATTCTGCCAGCGTCCTGCCCATATACTTTTGCCTCTTTCTTTCTGTCACACGGGCTTTGTGTTTAATTATGGTGGATGTTATGAAGCTGTTAGGAAATTACTGTCTCTGTGCTTAGATTCTGTATGACTCTGGCTGTAAGGCACTGCTTTGCTCACTTTCTGTTTAAGGGTATTTCGGACATGGTTTTAGTAACCACACTCAAGTGTAGGTGCCACACTCTGGTCTAAGGTTTCAGACACGTGTGGTCTGGGCCATTTTGTATCCGTATTAATTACAGTGGAAGAGCTCAGGCATGACGCAGGACCCCCACGTTTTACTTTTCCCAGGTGGGAAGCAAGCTGACCCCCTCCAAGGCAGGCATAGAAGATGCCCAACACATGGGCAGTTGGGATAAGCTGGGACTTTGGGCTCCAGTAGGATTTGAAGCCCTGAGATAACATGACAGACATGAGCAGGGTACAAGACTATGTATTCAAATTGCTGTTTTTTCAGAGGCTTTTCACTGTATCCATATACAGTTCTCCGTTGCCGTAAGCAGTCTCACCAAGATGGTATAGCATAAGCAGAAATAAATGAACTGACCATGGCTGTTGTGCAGACTAGTGCCAGAAATGTGTTCTGCAAGGACTTTAGAAAACAGAAGCCGCTGAAGAGAGCTGAACTAAGTGGAAGGAGTTAATGGTGTTAATCTGTGCGGGATGTGAAGCAGCTAAGTGGTCTGCAATCAGGGAAGCTGCTCATTTCCGAAGAGCATTGGGCAAAAAGACAGAGATATCAGCAGAGCAAGGGTCTCAAGTGGCGAGCTCACTGAAGCAGAGAGGGAAAAAAATCAGACAGGTTGTTTATGCCATTTGAGTCTTATTGTTTTGTCAAGAAAAAGACCCTTCATACAAAGAAGTGTTTTCTATGAGAGAAATCAGGAACCCACAGAGGCAGCTAGTGAGTGGGTAACCCAGTTATACCTATTAATACAAGATAGCTATTTCACTGATAAATGTGACATGATGATGACAAAGATCACAAGAGGATGACACTCAAAAGAAATACAAAAGAAATCACTAACGTGGGACAACTTCATATTAGAAAAAATCATTAGAAAGCCAGAACAAGCTATTCAGGAGAGCAGAGAGAAATATTCACTAGCACCAGTGACATACATATTCTAAAATAGAAAGGTAGTACCAGCGAATAATTACACACACACAAAATGCAGCAGTATGGCACCAGACTCTCCAGTTTAGAAACAGAAGTATGTGGCAAAGGCAAAGACGTTACAGGTTTTTTAGCAAATGTGGATTATATCATGCAAGAAAGGAATGTGTATCATTAGGGAAGCTATGTCCAAGGTGACAGAAAGCAAAGCATTTTAAATTAGCATCTCACACAGACAAACAGAAGAAACGGGTCATACAGGGCACACATCTGAAGAACATCTCCAAAAAAGGTAATGTAGCAGCAGTGAAACTGTCTTCCTTTTGGCTACTGTACAAACCAGGAGCTGCATTGGGGTAAAGCGTATGCAAGTATCTAAACAGATCCAGAAAAAAAGATTACATTTCAAATGGATGTTGAAATGCAAATAAGCTGCATCTCTTGAGAAAGAAGGTAGCTGAAGTTTAGCCCATCCCATGAGACTATTATCTTTTGGTAAGTATGATTAACAGGATATACAATGCTGAAGGCACAGAAAGAAAATACTGAGACTACCACCAAAGGGAATGCATTGGTCTGGTTTTCCATGCGGGAGGACATGCCTGAAAACAGAGCACGTGAAGGCTGATACGTTTGCTAAAACTTCTGCTGGTAAAGTATATCTCACAGCTGAGGAAACAGAAAAAAAATAATTGAAAACAGAGAGTATTGCTGTTACTAAGAAGAATAATTAGTCATGGCATTTCTGAATGCCATCTATTTTCTGAAGAATGCATAGTATATTGGTAGAATTAGGTAACTGGTGCATGTGGCCACGTGCCTAACAGAAAGGCACAGGAAGGTGTCATTCAGCCAACTTAGCACTGGGTGCGTACAACTACAGGCATATGCCCCAAGCTGATTGTCACTACTGCTTCTATACTCAATGGAAAAAAAAATAATAAAAAAGCACATCTAAAGCACAGTTCATGCACCAGTTTTAGAGGAGACGGATGATGTTCTGGAAATGCTTATCTCTCTCCAGTGACTCTAAGGGGAGTCTGGACAGGTAGGTCATTGGCAGACAACTAGACTGTGAACACCTTCTATTAGGGAAGATTAATGTCAGACAAAGCACCAAAAGAAATGCTTTTCAATGAGTCTTTGTATCTGTTGGACAGAATTCTTGGGAGAAAAAAACAAAAAAAGCATGTATTTTGAAGCCTTGCTTGTAACATTTGTTTAGTTTGAATACTTCTAGGTCATTTTCCCTTGTGAGAAGTTTGACCCAGGACAATATGTTAAGTCGGGCTCATCACTTTTTATAGAATCAGTGACACTAAATCCCGGAAAGCGGAGACATTGTGAGTATAAAAAAATATATATGACAACCTTCTAAATGCTGCTTCAGGCCTGTGTCACCACACCAGACAGCACCTGGTTGAAGAAGCCCTGCCGCTTCTTAAAGTTTCTTAAAGTTTTCAGTCCAGTCCTCCCTTCAGCACTCCTCAGAAAATGTGGGAGTGGACTGCTGGCTGGGACATGCTCTATATGTCTGGCACAGGTTGGTTTTTTTCCTCTAGCTATGCGGTCAGTTCCACCCTTCCATGGAAACACCACCTGAATTGCATAAGCACAAGCATACACAATAGCTGCCTGTGTATTAGCAAATAAAACACAAACTGGACTGGTTTGCAGGCACTTAACCTATTTGGCATAAAACCAATCTGTATCTATATTAGTGAACTTTCTTACTCTCCAAAAATAGAGTGGCTGCATCCAACTTGCCCAGTGGGAGTGGTCTCTGGTCAATACTAATCCCTTAACCGTGCCTGGGAATTGTTTTGGCTGGCCCACACTAAGGCACGCTGACTGGACTAACTAGTTTGATAGGATGGACAACTGAGTTTCAGTGCCCAAGAGGGTTCCCCTGCTCTGTTTAATCAACTGTTTTGGAATTAGCCGGTACAACCAGTCACATGGCTGTGTGGCAGGACCTGTACAGAGTTTTCCTTTTGCCAAAGCAGAGTCTATGTCTCCATGACAGTGTTATTTATGACCAGTTTCCATTCTGATGATGTGTTGAATAGGGGGACTTCATGCGAGCCAAGTGCTCACATGCAGGGGTCCCTGACAGAACCGGGATTCAGGCTGGGATGGTGAATAAAACACAGGTACCTGCTCTCCACGAGAACTCGTAAAGCCCCAGACACAAAATGAGTATACAGTTATAGGTTTGAATGAAAAAGTATTTTTTTCCTCTGTGTGTGTGTGTGAGGGAGAGAGAAGGGTGGGGAGAAAGAATTAACTACTTATGCAAAGGGAAATTATAGGAAAAACAAGTTTCTAATCTTGGGTTTTCCCAAAAACCTCCCACTGAATTTCCACTGTTTGCTTTCAATTACCAGCCACAGAAAACAATTGCTTAAATCTCTGCCCTTCGCAGCTGAATCATCAAGCAAAGATTTAGTTCAATTGGATTTCACAGAGATGACAGGATCTGTCAGTGACTTTAACAATGAAGATTTTCTCCTATGTCTGGTTTTACATACCAAGTTTCTTCGTGCTTAGCTACAGTCTTAGACATGATCAGTGTAATTCCAGTGCAAAAGCCTAACTCAGACTGTTTCTTCAGAACGGGGAGGGATCTGTTACGTATTACAGAGTTTTATAGCCAGAACAGGTGCTGTAGTCACCCATCTCATCATCAGGAGGACCATTCTCCTCTTAATTAAAAGAGTATATCATTCCAGGATATCTTGTTATGACCCATTTTTGTCTTTAATATGGACAAATATGAAATGATGGCATTAGCGGTCAGATTGGGATTTAAAAAAAAATAACCTACAGTTTTGAATTCCATCTGTCTTCCTTGACAACAGGTTCCTTCACTGGTGTGATGAAGGTTCAGGACAGAAGGAGCCAATAACAAAATACCTTCTCAACTCATAGATACTGAACCCTTGCATCTTTCCTTATGGCAAAGACCAGGAAAATCTCCTGGCTTGGGAAAACAAAGAAACAAAGCAAATGGAGATGATACTCCCTCAGTAGGATCCCATGAGAGCTCAGTCTTGACTGCGCCCACCAAAAAGCCTGAATACTGAAGGATCTATCCTCAGAAAGCTCAAAAAAGACCTGAGTTAGATCCCTAAACTGTCAAATCACATTTGAAACCTACTCCCTTTTAATGGATAATAGCCTATAGAATATATCACAAGAAAATTAGCAATCCCTTTACACTGCTATTAGTGTTAATAGCTAATGAACTATAAAAGCAACAGACAGTTGGTTGGGTTGGTTGGTTGTTTTTTTTTTTTTCTGATGGATGCATTTAAATTTAACCTTAATTTGTTTAGATCTCACTGAGAAGCTGCTACCTTATTCTGAGCTACAACTGTTGCAATTAGCAGCAGTATCCCACTGTGAGTATAAGGCTGATTGCATAGTATACGTCTGCAGCGGAATGACACTGCCCAGATATCTGCTGAAGAGATCAGACTACTAACTCTAAAAATGCAGGATTATCTATAAATATTTATTCAGCAGCACATTTGGAAATGGACTGTAGCATGATAACATTTTGTGGATGGAAAATATTGTAGGCCTTACTTATTATACCCACCGTTGTTGATGCCCAAACATTTTTGCAGATATAAACAGAATCTTTAGATTTTTGGGATATGCTTCTATCTTCCTCTCTTTCTACCTTCATAACATTGGGATTCTAACATAACATCTTCACAGAGCGATTAGATACCAAAGTTGACACTATTTCAGCATATTCATATTATCATCTTTCAAATACCCACATCTCATGCTGGTCTGACTGAATTTGGTGGCAAAATCTAAGTTCTAAGAAGTTTCTGTCCAAGATCTTAATAAAAATGAGTAATTTCATTAAAAATTACACAGCATTTTTCATTATTAGATATACCTTGAGAAGTGGATTAAAAAATCTGTATCTAAATTGAAAAGATTTTCTGCTGTTTGTACTGAAGAATTCATTTTTAAAAGAAAACAGAATACTATGGTATATATTTTTAAAAACAGTAACAAAATCAAACTCTAAGATAACTGAGAACATCCAGATCAGTTAGGATATGGTGTTCCTGACAGCTAGGAAAACCCCCATGGAAATGGAAAATTATTAGTTACAAACTAAGGTACCGTAAACTATATTTTACTTTTTTAGATTCCTGATAACATAGGATAATTGCCTGCCAAAAACTGTCTGATCAGTTGGACTCAAAGGAGAGAGTTTTTTTCCATTCACTTTAATAGGATTGAAATTCCACTCTCAGTAAAAAAAAACAAACCAAAACAAAACACAAAAAAGCTTCACCCAAACTCCAGAGACCCTCGGTGTGATCAGAGCAGTATAATTTTACATGAGCTCTTCAGTATAGCAGCCTGGCAGGAGCCCCAGTGCTCGAGATCAAGGGTCTCCAAAGTGCGGTTCTTCATCGCAAACGGATCGCACACCCTACAAGTGCAGCTGCCACGCAGAGGGGACGTCAAATGACTTACAGTGAGTTCATGCTGGTGCATGGGCTGCCGGTTAATTCTCATCCCCAGCTGGGGGGAAGAGGCAAGAAAGCAGGAGTGTGTCTGCAGCCATCGCCACCAGCTCGCCCAAGTCTCAGCCTCACACCTCATCCAGCCCCAGCAGTCTCGAGACCACCAGGAGACTCCTCCTAACGCTTCCTCTCCTCTCGGCTTCCCAGGTATGAGGTACGATGGCTCTCAAACATTTGAAGAGGTTGGTAGGTATCCAGGTGTCAAGAAGGTTGAATGCACTTGTTGCAAATGTTTCACAGATAAAGCAAGAAGCATTCCCTTTCATGTGACTTCACACAACCCAAAATATTATATGTGAGTGGGAAATACGGGGAGGTTTATATAGTCAGATTTGCTTATGATGGCCTTTGCTAGATAAATACACTCATTCTTCAGTGACATTATATTCAAATAATATTTTTGTTGGAAAGGTACAGATATCCAAAAGAAATTCCCTTCCAAGGAAGAGCCTTTTTCAAAAGCAAAGGAAGGACAGGTTTCCTGATTATACCAAATAGTTGCAAAGTTTTAACAATTCCATCAATTCAAAGTAATTTGAGATATTTCTTAAAGAGACAGGAGAAGTCTCCTATGAGTTTAACTTTTCTTCGATGACGAATCTAGAGCCTTTCTGTTCCCTCAGCTGAGCTGGCTGCTAGAAACAGCAACTGCTTTGACATTTCCTGCAGCAGTTACAGCCAGTGTGCCCAGGCCCTCTGCTTGGCTCTGGAGTCTTCACGGTTGCATATGGACACAACCAGGGGCTCCAGAAAGAGTCATTCCAGCTTGCATTGACAGGAGCCGAAGGTTTCTTAAAATCTACCAGGTGCAAACAAAGGTTATGTGTGATAATAATAGATAATAATTAGAAGGACATGGACCTGCTGGAGCGTGTCCAGAGGAGAGCCACGAGGATGATCCAAGGGCTGGAACACCTCTCCTATGAGGAGAGGCTGAAAGAGTTGGGGCTGTTCAGCCTGGAGAAGAGAAGGCTCCGGGGAGAGCTTATTACGGCCTTCCAGTCCCTAAAGGGGGCCTACAGGAGAGCTGGGGAAGGACTTTTTACTAGGGCATGTAGTGACAGGACGAGGGGGAATGGCTTCAAACTAGAAGAGGGCAGGTTTAGATTGAACATTAGGAAGAAGTTTTTCACTTTGAGGGTGGTAAGGCACTGGCACAGGTTGCCCAGAGAGGTTGTTGAGGCCCCATCCCTGGAGGTGTTCAAGGCCAGGCTGGACATGGCCTTGGGCAACCTGGTCTAGTGGGAGGTGTCCCTGCCTATGGCAGGGGGGTTGGAACTCGATGATCTTCAAGGTCCTTTCCAACCTAAACCATTCTATGATTCTATGATTCTATGATAATGAAATCTCACAATTGTCAGAAGTCAGCTCATCCAGCATGGAAAAGGCCTCAATCTGCACAACACAAGATGGACCGTACCCAAATCCAAGAGGAAAGTTGAAAACAAGCAAGCCAAACAATTGAGAGCATTTTTCATCGCTCTTCTTTAAACTGAGACACCGCGCGGGCAGGCACGCAAGACATAGAGCAGCCGAAGATTACAGCACGTACTTGCGAGGCGGTAGGACCGGGATTCCATCCCTGCTTCCAAGGCTGCTTGAAAACAGCATGTGTGCTCCAGGGCAGCCAGCTAGAACAGCGGCCCTGTCGCCTCTGAAAGCCTGGCCCAGGAGGGCCGGGGAAGGAGTCCTTTGTGTTTACTGTCCTGCTGGCCCCATCCATGTTTTCATGGCAGATGCAAAGCAAACTATGAGGCTTGGAGAGTGCTTTCGCTCAGTGTACTCCATGGCCTGAAGTCTAGGATGGTCCCCTAGGATGCAGATGTTGGCGCTGTGAGGCAGCCCAGCAGAGCAGGGTACAGCTGCCCATCCTCCAGCTATGTGCATAAGCAACTTCACCACGGAGTTATTATGCAAAAAGTGACCACTAGCATCATTTGCTGGGATTTCGTTTTGTCTTCCCAGCGGTTGTAACAGAGAAGAGGGATGCTTTGGTAACTGGATTGCTTCAGGAGGCTGCTAGAAGAACTGCAAACTATCTGCAGCAAAGGCAGTATCTAACACGGGAGGGACTGAATCTCTTTTTGGTGCTGCTAGAGGCACTTATGTCTTCTTCACTGACGGTGTAGAAAATGCAGATATTAATGTTCATTTGCTTCCTGTTAAGATGTCTGAAGTTTGGGTGTAAACATTGCCCAAGGTAGACAGGCTGGTTTGACTCATGCCTTAAACAAGATTGTTCTGACTTGAACTTTGCTAAAAAGAAAACAAAAATCCAGAAAATAGATTATTCATAACCTAATTACTCCCTGTGGTGTTTGGCAACCACTTGATTAAAAATGGAGAGGAGGGGGTAACTATATCTAAGCCTTGGATATCACTGTGGGACACTTTACAAGTCGGTGCTTCACTCACTCGTACAAAGAGCGTGACCAGCAAAAGTGGCTGGGAAAGCAAGAATGCCGGTTAGCGAATAATCTCATCATTCCAGAATTTATTTTCACTGTGCGCTAGGGTGAAACCGAGATCTTTCAAAAGTATTTCAACCCCACCCTGAGTGCCCAGGAGTTCTTTTCTGACACTCACAGAATGAAAATTTAATTCCCAGAATCTGGAATGGCAAACAGCCTGGGGAGCGGGGAATGCTCCTGCGATGCCTGACATCCACATTTAAATGATTTCTACCTGCTTATGAGTTGATTAAGCACAGTAAAATAATTTTTAGTTAATCCACATTTAAAAAAGGTGGTTCTCTTGCAAAATATTGGTACTGAACAGCTGCAACTGGGCCAATTTCATGGTGCGGATCTGGGACCCAAGTCCAATCTCCACCTCTCTCTCTGATCCTACGACTGTTTGTCATTTACATGAAGAGAAGCAGTCCAAGGAAACCAGGAAAGACCAAAATAGACACACTGACTCTATAGCACGGGACAGAAACTACTGAAGTGCTTGGAAGCACGTGAAGCAGGAGTGAGTGTGACCTCCTCAGGCAAGAACCCAACCCAGCAAACTCTTCCTTACCCTTAAGCTGGTTAGCTCTGGTTTCAAGCAAATTCCTCCCAATACAACAAGTTTTTATAAAAATGTTTCATCAAAATCTACTTGCAAACTTCTACAGAGAGTTATAAATGCTGATTTGTAACAGAAATTTCTACAAAAAAAAAGATTCAGAAAAAAAAAATCTTATAAAGTAGCACCCGCTATAATTAGTATAGAGACAGATGTAAGTTAAATATAGAAAATGCAGCTGTGATTTACTCCTTTGCTTGCATAAATTAAAGTAGCTCTTTGCCCACTGTAATTCCACTACAAGTCATTCTGGTGTGCAATAACATTCAGCATCAGGGAGGATTTAGAATGATTTCTGACTGCTTTTTAAGGAACTATGAATTTTGCATTGCTGAGGATTCAGCTGCTTGTCTTGTGGTGGATCCATTTTGGGGTAACTCAGTCTCTGCTGTAGTTATAATCCTTAAGTAATTTAATATTTTCACAAAAAAATGTAACTGTATACTGCATTACTAAAGGTATGTGAGAAGAATATACCTAAAGAACCAGCGTGCTCCACAAGAACAGAAGAAGCACTGTTTGTAGGGGAGGGTGTCTCTGCTCCTTAGGACGAGCAAATCAAAACAGTCTATTACTTTATTATGTGAAATTGTAATAATTACAGGTTGTCACAAAAGTAATTATGAATTTGTTTTGGTCTTTACCTAACTGTTCTAGCCAGTTCTACTGTAGTTCTTCAAACTGATTGTTCCCATAAACTGAAAAATGTAATCTAAATTAATTTCTCTGTATCTCTTGCACTTTCCAGGTTCATGGGTTACAAAAGCATTACTGGACATAAGCAAGTGCTGACTCTCAGCTTTTAGTATTCAGTTAAAGTAGACCAAAGTGGTTTCTAAGATGTATTCTTATTTATGATACGTAGATAAATGCATTTGCTGGCAATCATAAAAAAAAAAATTATGGGATTCCAGCATTCCTTGCAATATTATTTTATTATTTGTTTTAAGAGCCAACATATTGTTCCTTTAAGATTGCCATTTCTCTTTTATTTTCTGATGAACACAGGAAAAGAAACAATCAAAGCCTTTTGTAGTTAAAGCTAAATGATTATTTTTCCAAACGTATTGTGGTCCAAATTTTGTTTAACTTCTTCAGCAGAGATTACTTTTAGAAATTCTCACTTATTCAGGAAAAAAATATTCATATGAACATATTTATCATCCAAGGGTTTTACATTATTGTTATTTAAAAAGGAAGTTCTTGTTCAAGATTATTTCTTTTAAATCTGAGTTAGGCAAGGTTTTTACGTGGAGGTATAAACTCTTCAGATGTTTCATGGTAATATGAAGAGGTTAACAGGTGTCTTAGAAATATTTTGAGAAGGTTTATTATGTGTCATCAGTTGTATTTAATCCCTCTAAGCTAAAGTACCATGAATCAAGGTTTCTCTTACATGCTGTGTCAATCTGCAAATGAATCTTATAGTCCCATCCCTGAAAATAAACATTTAACTTACCTGTGTAGTTGCAGATAAGCTGCTTACGCTCACATTTGCAAAGTATCATTCTTTCATTTTCCACCCAAAATAAAACTTATTATGTATTAATTTTTCATGGAATTATTCAGAAAAAAAAAAAAAAAAGAACACCAGAAAAGCAGTTTCTCTATGTGTTTTAATTGATTGGTAACTGAAGAAGATTTCTTAGAAATCGCATAATAATGGTGGTGAAATATTAGCCATCTCAAAGGTGGAAAGGGAGGAGGTTTTGTATTTCCACAGGCATGGTTATTGGATTTAATACTGTGCCTAATCAAATACGCAAGGATTTGATTACAACAGAGTGACTGAAAGTGGAGCCATTAAATAATTTCCATGAGAGCTTCAAAGGAGGACCAAAGACAGACACTGCTCCTACTTCATAGTACCACCAGAAGTTTTAAAACAAGAAGTTTTTTTATTGTTTCAAGAGTCGTGGGTTACTGGAGCAAAATGACAACTTTCCGCAAACCCCCGTGGCTAACGGCCAGTCCAGCCAGCTCTTGCGGGGGGTCGCAGTGCGCTCCGCAGCCCCTAAGTGGACATCCAAAAGTCACCCAGCCTGCAGCCTCGCAGCGGGAGGAGAAGGGGGACCTGGCGTGGAGCAGAGCTGGAGCTACCACTGCTCTTACAGAAGCTAAAAGTACCACTGCTTTTATGGGAGAGACTGGAGTTACTACTGAATTGTTACCACCACAGCTGCCAGCAGGGTACCGCGCAATTCCCCCTCTGTAACGATGGAACCTGAGCAAACCAGTAACCAAACAGCCAGTGGGAGGAAAGATTTATCATACCTACAGAGTTATAATTATTTCATATTAGCATGCCACAATGCCAGGCACCAGTTAAATCCCTATTTTCTTTACCAAGCACCGAAGAACAAGATGGTGACTGTCCCATTCCAAGTATGGCACGTGAGGTGCAGAGTAGGAGCTTTCTAATTTCTAGTTTTCAAGCACTGACCAGTTAAACTGTTCTGGCACTAAGCTGTGACTGAGATGCCTTCATATGAGCTGGGTCCAGCTGAATTTATGACACTTTGTTTAGTCCCTCTCTTTTCATCACTGTGGTAATAAAGAAGGAAAAAAAAAAAAAAAGGAAAATTAGAACCAAAATGCTTCCTTGAATAATATTTTCCAATATCCATTTTGGGTACCTTGAGATATGCTGGATTTCTATTTAACTACCTGTGAACTAGAGTGTGATTTTGGGTAGCTGTCGAAAAGCTTTGTGCTTAGTTTACATTTTGACATGCATGGATTATTTAAAAAAAAAAAAAGGAAAAACAACAACAACTAAAAAACCCCAAACAAATAAACCAACAAAAAAAACCTCAGTGGTCANAAAAAAAAAACACAAAAACCCCCAAAAAAAAAACCCACCAAAAAAACCCCCGTGGTCATATTTGTTTTTTTTTCCCCCCCCCCCCCCTTTCTTTTTCTTGTGGGTGCGTGTCTGGTCACAAATAAAGCAGTACTAAAGCAAAGCTGGTACCATTTCAGCTTCAGAAAGAACTTTCTATCTGACTCAGTAAGAAGAATCTACACTTGCTGTATTTTATTTCTAGAGCAATGTATGGCAGTATTTCTGGTAGCTCTTTCAGATAAATGGCATTTTCAGCGTTGACACGTGTTAACATCACTGTAGCATCTGACAAGCACAGAGGAAATTCAGTCCCATCTGAGAAATCCTGGGTGGGGACTGGGGTAGAGGGCAACAGCTCCTCCTTGACAAGGGCTCTCGGCTCCGGAGTCCCATAGTCTTGTCTCCCTTTTATTCAGTACTGAAGTGAAGCTGTTGTGATTGATGAGGGGTGGGCTATAGTGTCGTCGGGATGCTAATGCTCAACTCTGCGGCTCTGTTTTAGCAGATCCAGACACACCAATGCTCTCCTCCTCCACAGGAGGATCCACAAGGGACCGGTAGGATGAGGCTGACCAGTTGTCACACAGGATGTGGATAATATGGCAATGATGCTGACTGGCAAGCAGGAACCGGAACATGTAACCTTTCCTTTAGGTACAGATTACTCCATTTCTCCTATCAAAATTATTCACAATAAAAAAAAAAAAGAAAAAAAAAGATAACTGTTAATCTTGTCTATGGTAAGGAGAGCTGTCAACAGTTCTAAGCTTTGGATGTATACGAAATAATGGCTTTTGTCTCTCATGATGATTTCACCAGCTTTCAATTGTCTCTGACCATTAACTAGAAATTCACTTAACCTGAGATTAATCTTGAAAGACAGGAAATGAAAGGTAATGTTGCGCAGGCCTTCCGAGACATGTATTAATCCCAGCCTTTGACACAAACATGGTTTTATATAGCGAAATAACAAATGAGCTATCCTTATCTCACTGTGAAGCCCCACATCTGTAGCGCTTACCTCAAGAAATCTAGGAAGGAGAAACACTTATCCATGCCCATCACTGACTTTCTCTACTTCACCTTGGAATAAAACTAAAGTGCCTCATTTCCACTTCATTTCAAAATGCAGTCGCTCATGCACATAAGTTCCTTAGCAAAACAGCATTTTTCATCAGGAAGACACAGAAGAACCCCAGATTACGCAGTGGCTGCGGATCTTTTACAGGACGGAAGACAAAATAGCGATTACTGTTTATAAATCTCCAAATGGTCTACGGTCAAGACACGTCAGAAATTCTCTCTCCCTCTCTAACCATACAAAAGGAATAAATTAACTGCCACTGCCTGGGGAAGCCCGAGCCCTCATTTCTCCCAGCACTTAGAAAACAGTCTGGAGAAACAAGGTAGAGCAAAGAATTGCCCGGCATCTGAGTAATCACAGCACACAGTCTTCTGCGGTGTTCTCAGGCCTCAGGTAGATGTTTGATTTGAGACTGCTGTTGCATGCTCATCACATGGTGGCCAGATCAGATTCTCCTTTCATTTCATGATAAATTTACATTCATATCCTTTCGTCATGATACGAAATACTTTTGTGACTGTTCCAGTATACCTGCAGTGCTTGAACAGCTTTGAATGTTTAAAAGAGTTATAAAATGAAGATATTTAGCACCTTGCTAGGCTAGTTGCAGTACCTTGTACTATCACACTTGCTGAGCAATAAGAACAGTAAGTCGGACTTCTGCTTCAATTTATTTCATGCAAGCAGAGGCTCACAGAAACGGCACATCTACATAATTTCAGTGGGATCTTTGGGACATCTTACCTTTCTTTACATGTTGCAAAAGCTTACCTTTGGCAAGCAAAGAAAGAAAAGGAACCAGCGACGCACTGTAGTCATCTGTTTGGGGAGGAATTTATCCCTGTTGAGGGCTGAACGACCCTCTCCTGGCCTCGGGAACCGGGCGGAGCTGGAGGGGAAAGCGACCACGAGGACTGGTCCTCAGGGGAAATCCAGCCTGTGTCGTGTCCCCCCCACCCCCGCTCTGAGGGACCCCCTCCTCCCTGCCCCTTTCCAG
>VUYV01000033.1:5812663-5837266 GCA_008711295.1 Anarhynchus alexandrinus | reverse complement strand
TAAAAAAATAAAAAAAAAAAAAAAGAGGAAACAATCAGTCCCATAAACGTTAGTGGCGATACAGAGCATAACACACAAAACCGCTTAACAGGTGCATGCAAAGAGGCGGGCGGGCGGCGGCGGGAGCTCCGCGCCGCGGCCGCCCCTCAGGGCTGGAGCGGCGGCGGGCCCTGCAGCAGCGGCCCCGGGGGGGGCGGCTGGTCGGTCCCCCCCAGTTCGGCGGGGGGCCGGGGCAGTCCCAGGGCGCTGTCGTGCAGTTTGCGGACGTGTTTCTTGAGGTCAAAGTTCCTGCAGAAGCCTTTGCCGCAGGTGGGGCAGGTGAAGGGCTTCTTGTCGTTGTGGGTGTGCATGTGGAAGGTCAGGTTGTACACCTGGTGGAAAGCCTTGTTGCAGATATTGCACTTGAACTGCTTCTCCCCGCTGTGGGTCAGCTTGTGGTTTTTGTAATTGCCTGGGAACGAGACAAGAAGGGCGAAGGGACCTGGGGCTGAGAACTGGACGCTGCGAAGAGGAGAAAAAAAAAAAACCCACAAAAATCCCCAAACGCTGTCCCATCCCCAGAGCCGCGCTTCAGCCGAAAAGGACCGCCGATCTCTCAGCAAACTCCCGCCTTCTCCCCATCCTTCCCGCGGCTCTGACAGACGAGAAGGGAATTATCGAATAAACCAAAATCGTACCAGTTGCAGAAATCAAACCCCTGGGTTCAGCCTGCCCGGCAGCGCGGGGAGAAAACCCAACCGAAGTCCGGCGCTCGGAGGGGAAAAAAGGTGGCGAACTCGTTTGCCGAAGCTGCGCGGGAAACTGCGCGCAGCAGTGCGCGGAAAACGGGCGCAACACGAGGGAAGGGCTGCCCCTGCACTCCCCCCCAAAACGCGAGCCGCGTCTCACTCCGTGGGCCGTGCCAAAGGAAATGTGTCGGGGCTAGGGATGCTTAAAATTAACCAAAATCTCTAATAAAAAAAATTAAAACCAAAACCCAACTTTTTCCTCCACCCTCTCCGCCGCAAATTGTCCCGACGCTTGACCTTGCCTGGGGGGAGGGGAGCGGGCAAGGGAGAGGGCACTGGGGACTGGTACCTTTCTGGTGAAATCCTTTGCCACAAAATTCACAGACAAAAGGTTTGTAGCCGGCGTGTATTCGCGTGTGTGTGTTCAGGGTCGAGCTCCGGTTAAAGGCTTTGCCGCACTGGTTGCACTTGTGTGGTTTTTCCTGGTGGGAAACAAACGCCAAGTCACGGCTTGGAGGGTGTGCGGGGTTTGTGTGGGGGGTTTGCGGGGTTTGACTGTAAGCTGACGGCTCCCCACGGCTGGGAGCGGGGCACGCCGCCGTACCCCACCGCGCTTGGGGCAAACGAAATTCCCCCCGCGGCCGCGGCTCCGGCTCAGCCGCCCCCCGCACCGCGCCGCTGCCGCGGAACCGCCGGGCAACGCCGGGCTCCCCAAAAAAGCCAGAGCGGAGGGGTCTCGGGGCGGGAGGGAGGGAGGGAAGGAAGGAAGGATGGATGGATGGATCGATGGATAGATGCTCACCTGCGTGTGGATGATCTTGTGCCGGCAAAGCGTGCTCGCCTGTCTGAAGCCCTTCCCGCAAACTTTGCAAACAAAGGGTCTGGCTCCCGTGTGCACCGGCATATGGCGAGTTAAGTTATAATGTGCATTAAATACCTTGAGAGTGAAATCAGACAAAAATAAATAAATTTTAAAAATTTAAAAATTGCGATTAGAAGGCGAGACCGCCGAGGGGACGCCGTCGTTTAAAAATCAAGCCCGCAAGCGACCGACAACCCGGCGGAAGGACGGCCGGACGGACGGACGGCCGGGGGTAGGAGGCTGGGGAAGCAGGGGGAAGGGAGGCGGGCTGCGGCTCTACTTGCCTTTCCACAAACTTCACAGGTGAAAACTTTGGGCTTGCTGCTCGGGGAGCCGCGGCTGAACTCCGAGGTCTTGTAGGCGATTTTTTCCGAGAGGATCTGAGCACTTTCTTTCATGTAGTGCTGCAGCTGAGCCTGCGACAAGTCCTTGAAGGCGACCCCCGCCGGGTACTTCTCCACCGCCGGCAGCACCAGCTTGTTCCTCTCCGCCAGATAAGCCTTGGGCTGCGGGTGCAGGGGAGAGCTGAGGAAATAAGAAGCCACCGGGTGGATGTTGACACTGGAGGACGGGTGACAAGGGCTGTCGCCTCGGTTGAAATAGCACAGGGCTCCCATGGCGTGGAAGGAGGAGTGATTGACCACTCGGGGTCTTACCAGTTTGTACTGCTGCAAGGGCAGGGCATCGCGGGGGAAATCTCCTTTCAAGCTCAGGGCACAGTTCAAGAGATCGCCGCAGCTAAAGGAGGGCGAGGAAGAGGAGTCTAAATGAGCCTTCCTGGGTTCCGCTCCGGCCACCGCCGCTTTGGGCAGGGGGTCGTACGCCACCGGGACAAAGGGGATCATGCAGGGGATGGAGGAGTTGAGGTGCAGCGGGTGCTTGGGGTCGCCTTTGGCCACGGAGCCGTGGAGGAGCTGCGGGACGGGGATGGAGCGGGGCTCTGGCGTCCGCGCCATGATGCGCTCAATGGAGAAGGCGAGGGGCTTGGGCGTGCTGATCATGTTGCTCCTGGCAGACAGGCTTTCTCTGGCCGGAGGAGTCGCTAGGATTTTGGTCGCCGTGTGGTGGCCACTATTGTCCATGGCTGGATTGCATTTGTTCGCCCGGTTTGAGCCGCTTTGGTAGACGCCTCTTTTTTTTTTTTTTTTTTCTTTCTTTCCTCCTCTCCCCTTTCTCTCTCTCTTTCACTCTCTCTGCCCCTTTTCTTGTCACTGATCTGCAAGGAGGGAGACCAGCATCGCCGCCGCCACCATCACCACAGCCTCCGCCGGCGGAACCAGCCTTCTCAGTCCAGTGGACTCATGCCAGCCCATCACAGTTTACTTTGGCGCACCAATGACTCGGGACAATCGCTACTTATTTCTATCAATAGAAAGTGTTGTGTCAATAACGCAGCCAAGATCTCGCCAATCGTTAACTTCCAAGAGGAGAAGGTAAACTAGATAATTGCTCAATTCGCTTCCAACAGTCAACAGGAAAAGTTTTTCCCCCCCCTGTAAGCGGCTACTTTTCATTGGCGCCCGCGCCTCCCCCGCCCAGGGAAGGAGGCGTCTCTCCCTCCTTCTTGCCTCTCTCCCCTCTGCCTCCCTCTCTCTCTCTCTCTCTTTTTATTATTATTATTATTTGCAATCTGCTTAACCAGGCTTTAGAGGCCAAGCAAATCCGAGATCAATTTTCTTGTTTGGCTTTAAGTGACATCATCTAAAATCATTGTCCAAGTGCTAAATAGGGAGGTGAAACCCAATTCAAGGGCAAGCGCCAGGGTATTTGTCAAACGAGGTGCTGCAGAAGAAGCGGCTGGAGGGGAAGCTGTTTGTTTCCTTGCCACTTTCCAGCCCCAGCTCTCTTTGTGCGGGGGGGGTGTGTGTGCGTGCGTGTGTGTGTGTATCTGAGGGAGGGAAGGAGATGGTTGCTCCGGTCCTGTGACTGCTCCTGGCCTGCTCACTGCTTTGAAGAGCAAGGTCAGGTGGCGGTGAGCTGTTGGAAAAACACGGTAAACAAGCGAGCGGGGAAGTTGCGGCGAGCAGACGGCGAGAGCAACGCGTGGGTCTGCGGGAACCACCCAGGGCAAATCCGACCAGTGCTTGTGAGCAAAAGGGTGAACCAAAACCCGGGGCTGGGGATGAGGAGGGACAGCAGGTAGGAAGAGGGAGTGCCTTTTAAATCTGAAGCACCAATTTTATATATATATACACACATATATATATATAAAGTAACCTGCATAAACGCAAGGTATAGCTTTTCTGTCCGTAAATAATACCAGGCACAACACAAATACCGAAAACTCAGGATCGGTATAGATACACAAAAAAATACACAGCGCACACACCGCTTATAGGTACGTATGCACCTAAACTGGTGCGCTCCCCATACATTTAAGCAAAGCTTGGCGGCCCTGTCCCGGAGGGGTGGCTCCAAGGCCCCGCGTGTTTGTACCTACAGCGATGCAGGGGGTCGGGGAGAGGAGAGGGACAGCGGTGGGTAAGGGGTTTCTGTACTCACCCCCTGTCCCACCACCACCCCAAGACGACGCATCGGGGTCAGAGCAAGATCCCGTTCCTCCCGCCGGCCTGGGGTTCACTCGGCTGGTGAATCAGAGGCCGCTGCCGAAATCCCGGGGAGCAGAAGGGAGGAAGGGGGGTCCTGGGTCTTGCTGGTGGAGAGAAGCCTCCAACGAGGCAGGGAGGCCCGGGACCCGCTGGTGCTGCTCGGGTGCCAGCTGGGGAGCCTGCAAAAGGCTGTGTCCCCCCCGGCCCAGGACAACCCGCTTGTGGGGAAGCGGGAGCAGGGAGGAAGGGCTGGGACACCGTGGAGGGAGGGAGGGAGGGATGAAGGCATCCTTGCCCTCGGCGCTGTGACCGGGCCGATGGCGCCCTGGGTCACCGCGGCCCCGTTCGAGGAGGACGAGGCAGCGGCTGTTGCACGACGCTACCTGCACAGCCGGGAGCTGCGGGGGACGGAGGAAGAGATGCCCCCTTGGTTCCCGGGACGGGCGTCCGACGGCGGACGGGGGGTCCGGGCATACCTCCCCGCGGGGGATGCGCCCCGCACACCCTGCGACCTCCGTGTCCGCCCCGTCCCCTCGGTGCCCCGGAGCCCACGGGGCTGACCCCGCGGGCGCGGCTGGATGGACACAGCCGTGGGGACAAGCGTGGGGCGGAGGAAGGGCCCGGGCCGTGCCGGGCTCCCCGGCCGCGATGTTCCGCTCCAGTCCCGCTCCCTGCTTTCCCTCGGCCGGGCTGGGGGGGTCGCCGGCCAGGGCGCCGCTGCTGCCACCTCCCCCCGGCAGATGGGTCGCGGCGTTAAGACCGTAATTGCCGCCCCGGATCGGGTCGCCGCAGCCGCCCGCCTCTTACCTGCTGCTTCCCTCACCGGCACCGCCAGCCCCGGCTCGGCCGGTGTCACCGACCCTAGGGGGGAGCGGGGGACCACGGAGACCCGGGGGGGGGCCGGAGCCGGGTCCCCCCAGCGCCGTGCGGGGCAGCTGCTCCGGGCTGCCGCCTTCTCTGGGGTGTCGGTGTCTGCCGCTTATTTTGTGCTTGCCAGAGGAGAGTTTCCTCCTTCAGAGCAATTTACATTTAATTCAATCTAGGCAAATTTCCTCTTGATTGGTGCTGAAGAAGGGAATTATTGTTGAGTGGGTTTTAGAGGCTTCAAATCCCATATACTTAATATGTTAACAGCTTGCTCTTAACTGGTCTTTTTGGGATTGACTTTTTGACATGTGTTTGAAAGTAAAATATGTAGTGTCATTTGAGCAGGGTAAATATCCCAAAGCAGCAATTACAGCCCTGCCATTACAATTATACTGACCTCCTCAATTCTGAGATACACTTGGAGAAGCGGGATCTTTATTATTCGTTACTTCCTTACGGATACGTCTCACTTTTTTTTTTCCGTACCTCACACGAAAACTCATATTCGTGCCTAATTATTAAATAGCGCTCTAAAAGACATTTTTTTATTATTATTATTTTTATTTTTGGGGAAGTCATTCTCGTCCGTCTCAGAGATGGAGCCTTGCTAGTGCTGGAGTTACCCTCAATATAGATAGACTAATTAAAATCAATGCCGATATTTTAATTTTTTTTTTTTTGTCCTGTCTCAAGCTTGTGCTCGCACCGCATCTTTTTAGCGATATTACAGATCTGCCGAGCAGCAAGTCACCCTGCAGCCGTGCTGGTGCAGCGAGAATTTTTTTTTTCCCCCGAGGCAGAGAGATTTACAGGCTTTGAGGGTGGCGAAAAATAACCTCTTGGCCGGTTTCTTTTTTCAGGGGGTACGGCGGGCCGCAGGCAGGGGAGCCTCCCCGGGTCCGAACCTCTCTCCCTCCCCGGGTCCGGACCTCCCTTTGTCCGCGGCTCCGGCCCTCTCTCCAGGCTGGCGGCACGTACCGAGTCCCGGCAGAAGGGGCCGGAGGGGGAAGGAGCGGGCCCGCCGGCCTCCCAGAGTTACAAACCGTCGGAGGAATTAAGGGCAAAAGTTTTGCCTGGAGTTGATTTCGTGTTCTGCCCGGGATTGCTGCTGTTCTCTTTTTCCCCGTAATCGGTTTTGTGTTTCATTCGCTCCTAAGCTATGTTCTTGATATTGCTCACTTGCATTATTATCATAACGTATCTCTACATGCACTCAAAATCCGAGTCACCGGCGAATTCATCTCGTCGTCAGGATTACTCCAATCCGATCCCAGAGGCGATTAGAGGGAGGTAAAATACCGCCTAAAGCCTAATCTTTAATTTCTTCCTCCTTAATAAAACGAATAATTCCATTGCGTTTTTAAGTAAAAAATGAATTGAAAAGGATAATAACTCCGCTAACCTTCTGTTGCGTGTATTAATCTTTTCCTGGAAGTGTTTTACCGCAGCCCCGCTGCCCTCGCAGGCTGCATCTCGCAGCGAGCTCCCTCCGTGGGCTCCGAGCCTGTTCCCCACGGCCGGGGAAGGGGCGACACGGAGCAGCCGGGCTCCGGGGAGGTCTGTCTGGGCGAGTTTAACGGGAAGGACCCGGGAGATACGGAAAATACTTCTGGCCGCGGCACCGGCCGACCCGACGGCGCCTGGTCGGAGCTTGATGACTGTTGTTATTATTATTGTAATAATCATCATTATTGGGGCCACCCCGAGGTTCGCTGCAAAAGCCGAGGTTCGCTCTCACTAAATCCCGGTCCCCGCCGTTCCCTCCCGAGCCGCCGGCTTTGTGAAGGGGCGATTTATCCCCGGTACGGGACCAGAGCTCCCGCCGCTCCTCCGCTCCGCTCCGCCGCCGTGCCCCGTGTCCGAGCCCGCCGCCCCCGCCGCAGCCAAACGCATCGCCCCTGTCTTGTTAAAACTCGGGATTAGTCCCTGGCTTGTTAAAACTCGGGATCAGCCCCTGGCTGCTGGGCTCGCTGTTCGTGCCCGCTCGGGGCTTGTTTGTTGGCTGCCTTTTGCAGGGAAATCAAAACACAAAACGGGGGAAAGAGTTCAAAGCGGGGGGGAAGCAGACCCCGGGATTACCGGGATGGCGGGCCAGCTGCCGTCCCCGTTTATCAGCCGGCGTTGGGGGAGATCCAGCGCAGCCGTCCTTTTCGGTGGGAACCCGCTGCTGCCGCTGCCCGGCCGGCGGTGGGGCGGGGGGACGGGGGTCCCCGGCCCGCACGGCCCCGGAGAGGGGAGGCGAGGGCGGCAGCGGAGCCCGGGAGCTCCGGGCAGCAGCCACGGGCTCCGCGGTGGCCACGCTGCTTCAGGAGCTCGGGCAAAGGCACTCGGGCTTTGTCGGGTTGTTTTAAGTTGTAACACTTCGGCGTTTTCTCCACTGACATTTTCTCCGGGGAAAGGGAGGGGGGGGGGTATATATACATATATATATATATATGGGTATATATACACATATGTATAGTCTTCCCATAGAGCGAGCGCGTGTTGGCATCCCTCTATATCAGTTCTACGGCAAGGAAAAGAATAAAGTATTGCTATTTTTAACAGAATCCAGCACAAAAGAAAAACAGTTGACACTGACCCGCCGAACACAAGTGTTCCCGGAGGTAAAACAAAGTTTGACAGTACAGCACGACTCGTACGGACCCCTCTAAACCGAAAACCAAACGGGTGCAAATTAAGCCTTTTCACGTATAAAGCCTTTAATCACACGTAATCGAAATTACAAGTGACCCTCTGAAGCGGCGCTCCCGGCGCTCCCGTAATTCATGCGAGCGATTTGTCTAAGTGTGCCAGCTACCGACGTGAGCGGCGGCAATCACGGCTAATCTAATCAGTCCGCCTGCGAGGGGACCCAGCGGTGTCATCAGCTCCAAAGGGCCCTTGGTGAAAGTGGCTGGGAGGGGCCAGCGGCAGCTGGAGCCATGAATGACACTTTCTCATTTGTTCCTTTCCCAGTTCAACAAATGTTTAGCCCCGTTGCTGCTAAATGAACGCCTTGCGCTCTTTGGCTCGGGGAAGCTATTTATTTTTTAAGATTCCTGAACAGGATCAGGAGCAATTAACTTATTTTTTTTTGTTTCTATTTTCTCCCAGTGTATTGGGAGCTAACCTGGAGCAAAGCAAAGAGCTGCTCGCCTGCCTGTGTGCTGCATTCCCGGCACCGGGAGTGAGCCGGGCTCGCCTTGACGGCGGGGACAAGGTGTTCGCCATCAACAGGCTGCTGGGGACAAGACCCCGCTTTCTTGTGGCGGGGGTCCCTTTCGGTGTGCCGTTGCCCAGAGGGAGGGAGAAACCCGAGTGAAAAACAATAAAATACTGACAAAAGCAGGAGCCGTGCCCCGCCGCGGCCGCTGCTGGACGGCGCCCGGTCAGGGCTTCCCGCCGCCCCCCGCCTGCTCGCCCGGCACCCCCACCCGGCCACGGACATGGGGGACAGGGACAGTATTGCTCCAAAGCTCAAAAACTTTGGGGTTTGGTCTGTTGGTGTTTTGTTTGGTTGATGGATTGGGTTTTTTTGTTTGGTTTGGTGTTACTGGTTCGGTGTTTGGTTTGTTTTTTAATTATTATTTTTTAGTCTCTATTAGAACAAAACGACGCTGGGCATCCCGGGCCGGCCGGGGTGTCTCTGCGGGTCCCTCGGGGGTCCCAGGGTGCGTCTCTTTCCCACAGAACGACCCCCGCTCCCCGCTGCACGGGGGACTCCCCCGCTGCTGCCCCGCGGCTCCCGCCGCCCGCTGCGCGCCCGGTTGACGTGACTCAACCCCCCCTGGGAAGGCGCAGAACGGGCGCTCTCCGAGCAGGAAATCTCACCGGCAACCCACCCCACAGCCTCACACCCCCGCCCCGACACCGCGTCCCGCGTGGAGCCGCGCTTGCCGCCCACGCAAGAGGTGCCCCGACCGCCCTCCGCGCTGAAGGTTTGGCGTGTCCCAGGAGGAACTCTTCCCCTCCCACCCCCCTTCCCCCCCAAAGCCTAGAAACACCCGGGGCCTGACCCGAGACCCCCCCAGGACCCCAGGAAGAGTCGAGTGGGTGCCGTGTCCCCAGGGCCAAGGAGCGAGGCCGCTCCTCTGGACGCCTTTGATGAACACGCGCTTCCCCGGAGGCCACTCGCCCCCTCGCTATAACGCTCCCCCCGACGCAGCGCCGGCTCCTGAGAAGGGGTCTGCCCGCTCTCTGCTGGGGATCGGATGTAAAGCGAGGGGGGGGGCTCTATAAGCACGACTCTCACCGGCGGGGAACCGGTGCCCCAAACCCGCCCTGCCGCCGCGGCGGTTCCCCCGGCCGCTGCCTTGCCTTGCCTTGTCCATCGCCTCCTCGCTCGGGGGAGGGGGGCAGCGATAGCCGTGGGGAGGGAGCCCTTGGCTCCGGGCACCCCCGCCCTTGGACCCGACGGCGGGGTCGTGCCTTTTCCTGGCTCGGCTTCAACAGCCCCTTTTATGCCCCAAAGATGCGGGGAAGGGGGCCGGGAATTAAACGACACCTCCTTGCTAAGGGCTGCCCGCACTCCGCGCCCGCTTAGGAAAAGCGGGGGCGCCGGTGGGGCCGTCGGTGGGGCCGAGCCCCCCGCGCAGCCCCGGGCCAGAGGGGCGGGAGAAGCCGCTGGCGCCAGGACCGTAGAGCGAGGGGTGATGGTGACCTCCCCCCCACGGGCGCACACCTCCAGGAGGGTGCGGAGTTTTTCAACGCGTGAATTAAAGTGAAGGCGGCCCTCGGTCCCACGGCAGCGGGGTTTTTGGCGGGGCTGCGGGCGGCGGCCGTGCCTGACTCCGAAGCTGTCACACAGATACTCACTGGCCTTCTCAAGCTTGGCATTGGCTCACGGATTCACAAATCTAGTTACTAAGAAAATACGTGAGTTAGTAAGAAATGGAATGACCTTTGGAGTGCTGTCATTTCTGTACCTGCCTTCCCGTGATGTCTGCTGTGCTGCCTTTCTAATAATAACTTATTAGATACTTTGTGTCTGAGTTAATGTCTCTGAAATCACAAACATCTTGTAACTTCTTCATGGTTACCTCATCTTTGCTTTTTTTTTTTTTTTTTACTATTTCCTTACTCATCTGGATGTTACTGACAGATGTGTCTTGCAAGTACTGCATGCAGATGAAATTGTGTAGCAACGTGCTCAACATATGGGGTGTACACGTGTCGTGCTTTGTCAAATTTGAGTAACTCAGACCCACTTAAAACCACAAACATTCATAGTTGTTTTTGTTTTTGTTTTTTTAAAGATGATGTCTGGGCACAGGAAGGGTTGACTGGGAGCCAGGAGGACTCCCCAGGCCAACAGGGCAGGACATCACCAACCAGAGCTGGTCCCACCACCCCCAGCCAGGGAGCAGGGCAGGCCGGAGCAGGGAGAGAGCTGGTGGCAACCCATAGTCTAGATCACCAACGTGTTTGTGATGATCAGGCAGGTCTGAAGTCAATCCATGGGTCAGGGTCTGGATCAGCAGCACCCATGAGCTGGAAACCAGCACTCCTACTCCATCGCTGGGGCAGAGAGTGGCAGCCCTGGACTGAGCTGAGCTGGTCCCTGGGCAGAGGCTGGGGGTGGGAGTCCCAGGTGAGGCCAGTGAGGACCATGATGGCCTGAGTCCTCTTGAAGCCCTGACAGGTGAAATTAGTATAACTGTAACTGTCCAAATCAATAGGGAGGGTCGTTAGCCTTACCAGGAAACCCTTCTCCATGTGGGAGAACTTGGGACAGAGGACAAGCCCACGGGGAGATGAGGGAAAACGGTGTTTCTCATAGGGCTGTGGGCTAGCAGAGTTGGCCAGATGGGTTACTGCCAGGTCGGTCTCTGCTGAAGGAGGGTTGGACCCATCACCTCCTGGGCTGTACTGGTGACAGCCACTTCTGTCCCAGTGTTTCTAGTTCCCACTCCAGGCCCCCACACTGTTAGTGACTTGCTAGGGGCAGCATCCAGTTTTGATAATGCTTCCTACCCTCATGTCATCTCGAACCTTAAAAATTTCCTAATACCTTCTTCTTGGAACGCGTTACCCAGGGCAGTGGTGGAGTCCCCATCCCTGGAGGTATTTAAGGGTCGTGTAGATATAGTGCTCAGGGACATGGTTTAGTGGTGGGCTTGTCAGTGTTGGGTTAACGATTAGACTAGATGATCTTACAGGTCTTTTCCAATGTAGGAGATTCTGTGATGCTGTGATTCTTGGGAGAGCCCTGCTTGGAGCTGACATGCCCCTGCATGGGGTGGCCTTGGCAGGCACTGCAGGGCCACCACGGTGACACCTGCCTTCTCCACAGGCATCTCTGCAGGGTCTCAGGGAGGTGAAGGTTGCGGGGAGAAGGCAAGCAGGGGGATCTTTGCAGAGACAAGCTCCCTCTGGGCCTGATCAGCACTGATCTCTCTCTGCCTTATTTTTTGGGGGAGCTGTATGTTATGTTGGGCAGCCGAACTTCCTCTGTACCCCGCTGCCACAGCCAGACCGGGCTGAGGCTGGAGCTCCTGGCCCGACAGGCTGCTCCTTACTGAGCCTGCGTTTCAGCCAAAGCCCCACCTTGCCCTTCAAACGCTGTCAACTTCCACGCAGTAGCACGACTAGGATGAGAGATCTGAAAGGGATATGCAATTCTTTTATTGCTATCAAAACCCAAACCAGCAAACCCATCTGGGAGCCTGGGAATGGTGGAAAATACTACTGAGGCTCCCTGTGCCCCCTCTAGTGCGGCAGAGCTGGTATCATGAACGCCAGGCGATGGAGAGGAACAGGCTGCGTGCGCCCTGCTCGCCCCTCCGGCCACCCTGCCCCGCAGCAGCCACCTCCTGCCCTGCTGATCCCCAAAACACACCTTGCCCTGCAGCCGCATGCACCCTGGGGCACCCCAGCCCTCCCAGCCTCCCCAGGCACCCCTGGGCGAGCACTCGGTTGCGGCATGAGATGCTGAGAAGAATGGCCATCCCCGCCAGCTTCCATTTCTCCCTTTTCGCTGAATTCATCTCAACTCCCATGCATATGAGAGGGCTGGTTTGCTGCAGGAAGTTAATTGCCACTTTGGGTTTTTCCCTGGACAAAGCCAGGAAGAAGTGTAACTTGCCCTTCCCTGTTTGGCCGAGCTTCCACATGTGCTGAAAAAACTTTCCCTACAGCTCTCATTCGGAATTCCTGCAGCTCCGTGTGCTTGCGGCAGACCCCTGAAGTCCTACAGTCTGTTCTTGCAGGGAAACTTCACACCAGCCTCGCAAATCCTCAACAGTCCGTCAGAGAAGCCCCTCGAGTAAAATACTACGGCTCAGCGAGGACCTCAGCAACCTTCCTTACTTCTTTGGGCATCTTCTGCGTTCTTTCTGATTTTGTCTACACAAACCCAGGAATTAGTCATGTTCCCGCAAAAATAATAATAAAAAAAGCTGCATTTTTTATACCTTGTGTGAGTTTTGAGCAATGAAAATATGAATTCTTTCTAGCTTATATTGAGGGCATAGGAAAATGGGCAGCAGGCACTGTCTGTCTGCCAGGGAGGGTTTTTTGTTTGCTTTTTTTCTTTATCAAGGCATTGTGTCCTTGGATATTTGTTTGCTAAAAATATCTGCCTTATAAAATAAATATATTCGCTATAAATCACTATATAAACTAAATATAATAATCTTCCCAAAAACTTGTTCCCATGAGGAATCATATCACAGTTCAAATGGTTTGAAATATTGAAAACATCTTTTAATTGTAGAATTCTATACAAACTTGGGTAGATACAGAAGTGGTCACGACAAACAGTGTTCTTATTGCCTGAAATTTTTCACAGAAATCGAAACATTGATGGCAAGCTTACCGACATCCAACATGATGAGATATCTTTAAACTTGCAAAATGGATGGACACAACAACACTCCTAAGTAGTTTGTATGTGTTGGACTGTCCTTGAAGTCCTACTACTTATATACCAACCTCAAAATACAAAGAACCAAGGTTAAAATTTTTAATGCACATCACATAATAATGTAAAATTAAGCACAAAAAAAAGGTAAACAAGGTGTAAACCTGAAAATACACTATTTTTTTTACCTAGGGCACTGACTTATTCCAAGAATGATTTCCCGTATGGTTGGGTTTTAAGTGAGGCACACATTTTGTTTTCTGCACAGGACATCAATATCTGATGAAGATACAAGAACAAATGGTAACGAACAAAAGGGAAAGAAACGTAATCACAAGTGGAACTCAAACTCCATGCCAGTGTTCTCGCAGCCCTAAGCAAAGCTATACATTAAAATATGCTACAACCATTGTTCTCAAAAAGTCCTTGGCACTTTTCCTCTGATAATCTTTCTTTTTTTTTTTTTTTTAATGGAGCAAATTACATTTCTGCACCTATATCATAAGGCAAAACTATAAATGCAACTACAAGGACAAGTTACCAAAAAAACCTCAAGCCAAAGATACCCCCCACCCTCAGACCATCTCTCCCAAACTCCAAACTCTTGCTGAAATAATATCATCCTTCCTCCTCATCACTGTCTTTCATAGTAATGCCCTGAAGTCCTCCTGCATCCGTGACTGAGACCGTGGCCTCCTCTACAGTCAGACGGCTGTGAACGGTATCGTAGGTTTTACTGTTCAGCGTTCCCTCCAGCACGCCTTGCAACCTGAAGTCTCGGTAGGTTTTCTGCAGCAAAAATAAAACATCCTGAATTGAACTCCAGCAAGTCTGAGCAGTCTTCCACTACACACTGGCCATCTCCAGCACACCAGCGGAACAGCTTTGTTCCTCCTGCAGTTAGGGAACTATCATCTCGAGTTTGCTAAAGGTTTTGTGGTCTTAGTTTCTGGGCTGCATGAGATTTCTATATACTCTTGGCTCTACAAGCCACGCTTCGATGGTCATTCCTTTAACAGACTGTGTTTTGTACTATATTTCTATGACTGTATGCTGATTTCTCAGTAACTTCCGTTTGTCTCATTTATTCAATATGAAACCATCTAATAAGTTTTCTAACTGCACATTGAAATGTGAATTTCGCTACAGGTCGTGCCGGCATTTCACAGAAAATGTCAACATGTGACTCTTTCTCCATAATATGATTTTATTTGCATTTATCTTTACATTTATATGCCAAATGTGGAAAAATAGAATAAATTTTAGATTATGATCTATATTCGATAATGTAAATGTTTCTTAGGCGACTACTTCAGTCAGTTAATTTACATTCTAAAAGTCATCTACATTTTGACTCATATCTACATCTTTCTTTTCTTTTTTCACTTGAGAAAGTTTTCTTTCCCTGGTATCCATCCTTCCTAGGAACCAGCAGGTGTGACTTTTTTCTTTGACTTTCTATCAAGTAAGAATTGTGAGTGGAATTGTTTTATTCATTGATGCTATGTTCAAGTGAGCATATGGAAAATCATCTACTCAACCTTCTTTACTTTTAAGTTGTAACACATTTGAAATAATATTTCCTGAAGTTAGCCTAAAAAGCTTAAGAAGGACAAGTTGATCTAGCTAGTTTCTTATTTTGCGTACACTATTACTACGAGTTCCCAATGTTTATGGAAGAGACTACAGGAAAAAGAAATGGAAAATAATTAAGGGCCATCATGCCCGTTCCTCTGCCAGAAGAGGCTGTGCACAACCCTTAGAAAAAGAAAAGAGAAAAGAGCTGATCTCATTGCACGCAATACATCAGAGAACTGCAAAAGACACCTCTCAAAATGGGTAACATTCAGCTGGGAGAATTTTTTCTGCCACTATCTATGATGATTATTTAAACCTTGTCTGAATCACTGCAACCGAGATTTATTTGACTTTCATAGGTCAGCTTCAGAGTCAATGGATGCAGCTTATGTTTTGCTCACACACTCCTGTGAGTACCCTGCCTGGTCTTTTTCAAGTGTCACCATTGCATTCCTTTTTTATAACACTGTGCATTCAATTTCCTTTTATGCTGTTAACAGGTCCTACAGCAATTTCTTTCAGTCTTACATTGTATTCCTCCCATTCTCAGACCAGCACTCTGGGGTTCAGTCGTTGCTCTTCTCTTGACATACTTTTGCAGGATAATAATGTTCACTTCCAAGCTTAATTTTTCATTTCTCCCTAACTTTCCTCTTGGTCCCTGACCCTTCTTTAGTCAAGTCCTTCTGCATGTGTCTCAGACAGCTAACGGTATCTTTATGCCATCATCCCTCAGTCTTGGCTTTAATGGGAACAAGAAACATTTTCTTCTTCTGGTCATTCTTAATAATGCCACTACCTTTGCTGCATCCAAACACGAAAGAGCCATCTATTTCCTACTCATCCCATGTCCCTTAAAAATGACTTCCTGTTACTTTTTTGGAATATTTCCAAGAGATGACAGGGGCAACACAGCCGCACAGTTTTTCCAAAAGCAAACGGGGAAGTCACTCCACTCACTCTCGAATTTGGAGGAACTGTGCCTCCCCACATGCCTCTCCCCAGCTGGGCTGCGGCAGTGAAAGCTTCTTATGATACTCTACTTGAACCGTTGTTTTGTATTTCCCAGCAGCCTCTTGTTGGATGAGTTCCTGTTCTTCCAATTCTGCCACCTTCACCCACCAAAACACAGATGGACAAGATTTTCTGTCTTCCAGTACATAGACCGGTACCTCTATGATTGACACTGTCTTCTTCAATCTGTATCCACAGAAGGTGCCACAGAATAACACGCTTGGAATTTATGTGCAAAGCAAACCAGGTGGACGGGCACAGAAGGGCTACCACCATAACCAGTGTGTTCCCATCACCACCGGGAGCCTGGTTCTTTTGAGCAAGGCTAACCTGTGTGCCAGGCTGCAGAAGGAAGGCTGGTTGACAGTGCTGCTCATTCACCTGAACTTCAATTTCATAATACCCTCTTCCTTTAATCTCCTGGCTGATATTTAACTGGTATAATTTAGTCTGCCCGTTCTTACATCTCACTGGGCACAGTTTTTAGATCCTATAACACTTTTTTTTTCCCCCAGAGGGTGATTACCTTCACTTGAGAAGAGCTTTAAACTTTTCACAGGAGCCATTCATTTCAACCACAAATAGCAAATTGCTTCTACCGTTTGGGCACATAATATAATGAAGAGCCAAATTCTGTTCCCACAGAAATCAGTTAAGGTCAAAAATAGCAAAGCTAAGCTTGGGTGGTTCAGTGATCCATAACGTGAATCACTATTATGACTGTTTTCTTGCATATCCCTCTCTCTTTTCTTTTCTTGTAACTAGTGAATCCCGAAAGTTGCAGTTGCAATTCTTGTGTCCATGAGTTAAAATGCTTCTGACTTCACAGTCTTGCATGAACTTCATGAGAAAATATTTTGAAGAAATCCAAGTCACCATTGACAACAGGTGCTTCTTATTCCACTTTTTTACAGATAACAAGAATGTTCAGAGTTAAACAAGATAGAATTAAAAGGAATAAAATCTGAACAGGCTTTCTGTCTCTTGCCTAAGGGTATTAACTGAGATCTGAAAGGGAGCTAGAAGGAAATTTTCTTTTATGGTAGCTTAACCCGTCATTGCCCATTGCAAGGTATTTTACACTTTGCTCGGAAGCATTTGACATTGGCCAGTGTAAATGACTGAGGACTGGACTGGAAGGATTGGTTTTCTATTGATACTTATCCCAGAGTATGAAAGATTAGAAGATGTTATCTAATATATTGAATATTTTTTTCCAGTTGAACACAGTAATGTGCATAAGAAAGAGAAAATAGTTACTTTTTAGGAGAGTGGGGAAATATTGAGAAAGAATGCTATTGTGATTATTAAGGTAAAGCAAAAAAACCCCTCTGTAATATGACAAACAGTAATTCACTAGGAATACCGTACAACATTGCTGTATGGATAGCAGTACTCTATTCAAATTCCTTGGAACAATTATAATTGTCACTGAGTCCAGAATGGACAATTATGTGTGCACATGCAATTAACATTAGAGATTTTCATAAATAGTTTTTCTTCTCACATTTGCAACTACTGTGGGAAAAAGAAACCCCAACCCAAATGTACATAAGTTCTCAACTTTATTCAACTTTTTTTAACTTTTAGGGATTTATGCATGTTAATACTTCATCGCTTTTCTCTCTTTACTACGCAGTCTAACTCAAACACACTTTATTTACCTTCACTATCTTGATGAGAGTCTTCAGCTGGTAGATGTGAAGCTGAAGGTCTAATCTATCAGCCAACCACATGCATATGACTTTCATGGAGCTGCTGTACCATTGCTGAAAAGAAGCATAGAAAAACCCCACCAAACAACCCTGCAGTATTCATTTAACAGATTTGGTAATGAGAGGTAATGAAACACTTTGAAATAATCACAGATCAGCACTTGAAGTCAACAACGATATAATTTCCTGTTAAGAGAATTGCACGGGTCAGTAGGAAATCAAATAACTTGACCTAGACTGTTCTTTACATGAATTAGCAACTGCCGTTTTATCTTTCAGTTACAACATTTTCAAGCAAAACAGCGTTATGCACTTTGCGATCTGTCACTAAGAATGGATATTAAATACACAATTACACGAGAGAATTGACAGCTAAAACAGCCAGGGAAAAAGCACAGGTAGGGTATCGTGAGAGAGATTTTGCAATACCTAGATTTTCCAATCCAAACAGGAAAACAGCATCAAACATCGAACATGGAATCTGTCTTGCCTTTTTTCCTTTAAATCACTTCTTTATTAAGAAAAAACATTCAGAAATCTATGGAAACTGTGTTTAAGTATGATCACAACACCACTCCACCCCTCTCAAAGTAAACACGTTGAGGTTTTGTTTTATGCTAATTACTAATTATAATTACAGCCTACCTTATTTCCTTTTTGTGTCTCAGGCATGGGTATGTTTTCACTCAAAGCTTCACAAATGGATGGGGTAAGAATAAGCTCTCTGCTGTTGGTGTCTATGTTACCGTAAAAAAATGCTCAGATCCAAATTGCTACTATAATAGTTCTTTCACATTAACTGGATTAAAAGAGATTTTACTAAACATAGTTGTAGCAGTTTTCCTCCCCCTCCTGTAAAACACCAACCAGCTGTCATTTAGTCAAACTGTAAAAAGGAAGGGATTTTTTCTCATTTTAGCAGGGAGGGATTAAAAGAGTTTGTGTCGTAGCTCTGTTTCTTGTCTCTTTCCCCACAGGGAAGAGGCTTAAATTCTTTTCTAATGTAATTTCCTGTGTCTTTACCAAATACACAGATACGCAAAGAGAGGAAACGTTGTGCGTATCTGAAAAGGCAGCATGTTGGGCAAGGTATACGTCGTGAAGGAATTCAAAGGAAGGATCTAACATGTCTCACTGGGCACCTCTACATTAACAAATAAAATAAAATAAAATAAAATACGTATTGAAAAAATGAAGACAAATTACTGGCTACTGGATGTAACAAAAGACAGAAAGAGAATTCTTTCATCAAAACGTAAGCTCTCTGGAAAAAGCTTTAAAGACATACAGTAAATATATGTAAATACTTTCTTCCTTACAGGAAACAGTCTCATCTCATTGTAACTATCACTTTTAAGATAAGTTTGAAATAAGATTTTCGTATAAGAATGGCTTCCATTTATTTTGTTTAATGTGTTAAAATGTATTTTAATTATAAATCATTGGAAATAAATTGATTTTACATTTTTTAGAGTTTCTCCTAGTAGTTTACTATTTAACCGAAGTGAGCAAACAGACAACACAAAATGCAGATAGCTGCACAGTCCGTAAAAACACGCAATAAAATGTGGTATCCATAAAATACTGTTTTTTATCACTGAATGACACTCTTATACTATTTACATTATTTCACCCCAAACACGCACGCTGGTTTTGATTTCCTTTATAAGTACCTGTAAAATATTTTTAATGTGACAGAGTTGTTACTAAGTAGCAGCTGTAAACTATATGACAGGTGTTGGATGTATACAGATGTCTAGAAAACAAAATACAGTTGAGCTTATTCACTCGGGGAACTCTGTCTATCTAATAAACATAAAAAATCATACGCCAAGCATTCTACCCAGAATAACTACTGTTATTTGCAATAAGACGAGCCCAATTATTATATTATAACTCGGACTGTACAGTTGGTAATCTTCAGCATAATCATGGTAGAGAGAATGATTTTTGTAAAGGAGTTTTCTCAAAACTGATATTCTTCCATAAAAAAAACCCAATCCTTCAACACATCCACAATGTATTTGGTTTGTATCGAGTAGAAAGCAGAAGGGGCTCAAACTTGGTCCCGTGAACAAACTACAGACCGGATCGAAAATTCTGTGATCGGTTTCTCCATGCAACACCACTGACTGGTGCACATCACTGAGATGAGACCCAGTCCCAGTTTTCTGGCAAAACATGCGTTTTAAAGCCCAGACAGATAACTTCATTCAGACGGCTGCAGTAAAAATTAGACTCTCCCTGTATATATCTGTGATATGATTACATGCACTGAAAACAAAGCTAAGAAATTGGAGGGAATTAATTTTGCTACTCAAATTTGGGAATGAAAACAATATAATGTATTTTCCTGACAAGTTTTAATATGTTACACTTTAAGTAGAAATTTTTCATTTGGTGATTGTGAAATGATACTACGGTACTTGCTCCTCTGTCAACATACCCTGTTCAGAAAAAATATGACTGCTATTATATTAGAAAAGGATGTATTCTTATTTTGAATCGTCACAGTATTTTTAATAAAAATCACATCCGGTATATTTTTAGAGTCCTCCTAGATGTACTTGTGGATAGCATTCCTGTTCACTATTGGCCTTTTTACCCACTAGATTTGAGCACTTAGTATAGGCTGAAGCTGCATAAAGATAAAATTGCTGGACTTCATAAGAAAAGTAAATATTTCCCTATCGCTTCTTTTGGAGCCTGTTACAATGCACAGCACTGCAAATGCCTCTCAGAGGTGGAATCCACGGCCACACGTTTTGACAACCATGAGCATGTTACAGAGGTAGGGATGCATCCGCTGTGACTTATGGGAATCTATTGCAAACTCAGAAGCTTCAGCGATTAGATAATGGTCCTGAGATTACAGTTTTTAAGTAATAATAGCTAAAAAAAAATTAAATCCTTCTAACTGGTTTTAAGACAGTCACTTTCCCGCTAGTAACAATAGCACTGAAAGGACAATGCGACTCTTGCAGATGTCAGTGATGTGGTATTAGTGCCATATTCTTTGCTGTTGTCTATGCAAGAATAAAGCAGTAAGTGTTTATTATTATTTTTTTTTCCACATCAGCACATAACAGCGGCCAACCACTTTAACAAAAATACGTTTGCCTCCCTGTTTCCCCCCCTCTTATTCATAGCTCATCCAGCTCCTGTAAGGGCATGCATCACTCACTTCATTTTCCTGAGCTACCTCTTTTAAAGTAAAAAATAAGAGAAAAGGAAAGGCTAGGGTTGACTCTGTGAGACCCCTGTATTTATTCACACTTATTGTGCATGACTGTAGACTGGTAAATCATATTAGCAGCCCGTCTCCCCATCAAGCTGCTACTTGCTTTCCAGCCCTGGGAAGGTTCAACAAATCAACAGGAGCACGGAAAACAGAACATCAGTCTAATCTAGTGTTTAAGGTGAAGTTTTCAAACCCAATCTAAGAAGATCTTTAGAGCAAGCAACAAGCTGAAGGGCTCAGAAGGTGGTATTGACAATGAAAGAGTGTTGAAATATTGAGAAGCGCAGCACTTGTGCATTTTTAATAACAAGAGGGTCAACAAGGACACAGCTCCCTCAGTGCCAATAGTTGCCACACCAGGGCTATAAACGCTCTCAGTTCATCAGATTTCTTAAACAGTTCATCAGCTTTCTTAAACACCCTAAACCCCCTCAGCGGACCTTTAGTCTTAAATTAACAAACCAAAGCAATGAAAGAGGGTGCAGCTTGAATGGCCAGCATTGATCCCCAACGGGGCTCGGCGCGGCTACAGGCACTGAAAAACTCGCTCCATTGTCGGGAGGAATTGACAAACCTCCTCGCCTAAATAGTCCAGCTGAGGCGGGCTGGAGGCACGCAGCTGTAAAGGGCTCCCCTCGCCCCGCTCCCAGCGCTCACAATGCGCCAGGCATGAGCTCTTTGTCAGGCCCAGACTCTGCAATTTTCTAACAAGGATTAAAGTTGTTTCTCGGCAGGGCCAGAGAAAAGCGATTTAGCAACATACCGTGCTTTCTTCAGGCAAGTTAAAGAGAAGTAGTTAAGGAATTTCATTATTCTGTTGACCGGTGGAAATACAAAACAAATATATTAAATATTCACCATCTTTCTGGCTGCCTGAGCTATAACGGTCGCAGAACGGTTCAATTAAATATAACACTTATCGGCTGAAAGCAAGCACTTCAGATTTATTTTTGAAGTTTTATAAAAAGGTGCAGCTGTTTGCCACCTGGAAGGAGGCTCAATACATACTAACACACAATGCTTTAGTCCTTCTAGGGCTGGTATCCCTAACGCCTGAGACACAAGACCCCGTCGAGTTTCTATATCTTGCCTGCTCTTGATAAATGAGCACTGTCAAAACGCTTTTTCTGCTGAATATGGCAGGGGGAACAGCTTTTCTAGGAACCGCATTTTATCTTCCTACCGAAGCCTTTATCGCACTATTGATCAGGAATTGCGTCGCTCAGATGACAACGGGACGTTTTTACTTCCTCCAGCTCTACTTTTCCTACCAGGAACAATAACAAAAAGTATTCTTCTCACAGAAGAGATTGTACATCAAAGGCAGCATAAGCTAAAATGCATAAGAAATGCTATAAGCATGTTAAATATTAAGTGCTAAAATGCCTAGTTTTTATTAAAAGGCAACGCTATTACATTGTCCCAGGATTTTGGTAGCTAGACTTAGTAGTATGCCATGGAACTTTTAGAACATTTAAAAAAAATTTAAATGACGAAAGAAAAAATAAGTCATTCCTTAAAAACGCAGAAAGCAAAAGTTAGAAAAAAGTTCCCCATTTGAGTTTCCTAATTTGTTTCCCTCTTTGTAAAATATGAATAATCATACTGACCTCCTTTGGTGAATGTTAATGATAATGAGGGAACTTGTAGCGTCTTTGAAAATACTGAGGTTTACAAGTTATAGCTGTATTTTCAAGTTAAGGCGTAGACATCATCCACCGAAATGAGGATTTTTACTTGAGCAAAGAAGAGTTCATAGACTCTTCTGAAGGCTGGAAAGCCTTGCTAACTCTATAAGAAAAAAGCCCGGGGAAGCATTTCTCAACTTGTGGGCCACCATGATACATCAGAAGGTCACCTGCATCTTCTAAATACACACAGGAACACCAAAGTAAGAGATCAAGTCAGAAGAAGTAATTAACATTCAAAATATCTTTACATTTTTTGCTGAAAAGAAAAATATTTAGTTGCAAACTAAAAGCAATAATGAAGTAACTTTGCATAAGATGTTTATGCTTTTCCCTCAGGTTTAGGTAGCCTTTTGATTAAGAAAGCCTGAGAAACCTTTGAAGGTTGAGGCAACTGTAGGTAGACACAGACAAAAAAAAATCATGTATCAGCATCTAAAGATTTTGTTTGTACTCTCTTCCTGCCCTGTCAATTCTGATTCCCAACACAGGCGATTTATGAACTGGTCAAAATATCCATTTCTTCTGCTGGAGAGAGACCAGAACTTGTTGACTAGTGATGTAGTGCCCTCCCACCACTCCTTGCTGTATCGTCACTCCCCTGGGAGGAACAAATTATCTCCTCAGTGACTTTCCTTTTCTAGATCGCACTCGTCACAGATGTGGACTAGTCCATGAGGCACTTCCAGTTGCGTTTCCAATGAGAATAACTGTGTCAGTGACCAGGAAAATGAAGAAACAGAAGCTGGGGAAACCTCAGAGAAGAGAAAGCTCTCATGCAAGAGCTTTCCCATCCCGCTATCAGCTCCCTGTAGCTTCATGGTGGCAGCCACTGACCTTCTGCAACAGGTCATCCAACCCCACAAGAATGTGCTTTCTCATATACATAGCCCCATAGTGCCACAACATAAAACGCTGAGCTTGAGTGGACTATGAGCACTCAAGTTTACACTGACATCCCTGAAAAAATATCCTCACCAAAATTCAGAATTTTGCCTTTGTGGGAATCCCATGCAAAGGTGGCATTTTTTGTTTGTGAGTCTCAATGTTATTGTTCTGAATCAACAGAGAATTTCGTGTTATCGAGATGTGCTTCTACATTAGGGACAGTAAGATTCAGTTGGCAGAAGTGGTCATTTAGCTGGCCCATGACTGTAAAAATAAAAATGACACCATCTCTAGATACAGTAAAATTTTCAAGTATGCTTGTAGCCTGAATAGCCTTACAGCTACCCTAATGCTTCTGGCTGTTTGGTTTTTGGTAAGATAGTAATCTTTCTGCTTAGAACATCAAAATAGTTTACATTATTTCTCTGAAAAATGAAAAAAAATCTCCACTTTTTGATTCAAAGCACTGGTATGGCCAGGGAAAAACTTTTATGTGGCATAAATTTCATAGCAAAATGAATCTAGAGGGAAACAGCTGTAATTACAACTGTGTCGGGAGTTAGAATTGTAGCTCTCCTTCACGGGCACTGATCAACCTCTACTTACCTACACGTTCACTTCCTGCATATTTACTTTATCAGGACACATTACTTTTATTGTTATTTACAACATATAAAATACAATCATTACAAATATAAAACTGAAAGGATGTTTTAACATACTTTAGCTTTCATCTGATAATAGCATATACCCATTAATATGCAGCCATCAGACCTGGAAAGTGTGTGGGCTTAATTTTGCATTTTCTTCAATGTTCATGAAGTTCAAGGAGAATAACATTCATTTTGGGGGTCACGATGATGCCACTATTTTTATTCCTTGTGCATTTTTCTTCCCCCTAGGAATTTTCATTTAATTCCCCCCTGAAATAAATTAAGATTAAACCAAGCACGAGTGGAAAATCCATGGAATTAGCCTTGTTGGAACCACGGGGTTAGCAGGCAGCACAAAAAAATGACGCCTTCCCCCTACACTGAAAATCTGATGTTTAAAAGCCCTTCATCTAGAAAATGCAAATGATTAAATCAATATTGAGTGTAACATGAAAAAACTGCATTTATGTCTGCTCCCTGTTTTGTTTCAGTTCCTTCCCACATTTTCCTCCAAGGACCTGTCCAAAAGTCCCCCTATTGCTGTATCACTCATTTCTGCTATAATGCTCCCAAGCCCCGTGTTCCCTCACATGCTCCTACTTTGCACAGACCCCTGACACACACCTCCTCCACCCCACCACTGTCTTATGCTTCTAATGCTCGGCACCACTTATCAAGGTCACTTCCTGGAAACGTCTAAGGCTTTTTCCCAGCTTCCTTGTTTTGCCTCCTCCTCTAGGCCTGAACTTCTAAGCCCAGTTTTGAACTTTGGTTTGGGAATAAGCAAAAATGTTCACAGACTAAATTACAGCTACATGTACCAGGAGAGGAAAAGTGAGAAAGAAACCCCATACTACTGTCTGCCTCAACACTCATACCTCTTGAGATAAAGGGATCAGGACCAGGATTTCTTTAGCTTGGTCATTTCGAATTACAAACTCTGGGTACAAATCATATTTTTTCTTCTTTTTTTTTTT
>VUYV01000033.1:5736177-5812630 GCA_008711295.1 Anarhynchus alexandrinus | reverse complement strand
TTTTTTTTTTTTTTTGGGGGTGTGTGTGTATGTGACTGTAGCAGATTTATTAACTTGTCTCTTGCACCCTTGCTTGGCCAGGGAAGGAAGGTTTTCTTCCTTCCAGTGGGACTTTTCCTTTGGTTTTCTTCTGCCTTTTTATGTCCCATTACTCAAATGAACTTCTCAGGGAGCTCAAAAACCATTTTGTTTTTCTTAAGAATGACTAACTGATGAAAAAAACATCTTAGTCTCTAGTCAGTCTCTTCCCTGCCTTTTTGAATGAAGGATTCCCACTGTCACTCCCAAAGCAATCAGGAGAAAAGGGAAGGGAGCTCAACAGAAAGAGGAACTTAAACCCTGATGGAAAGACCCCGTTCAGCAGGACTCATGACAACAAACAAGGGAGGATGAGACATTTTGGTGATACAAAGAAAGAAATTAGGCAGGCTAGTTTTCAGAAATCAGTGAAGACAAGAGAGAATGGGGCTCACTTAAAAGGATATTAAGCATCTTTGAAACCTCTAGGCAAAAATTATATTGTTCTGAAATAAGAAAGAACATCTAACATATGAAAAGCTTATCTTTTAGGAGGAAAGCCAATTTTTCATATTTTAGGCTTATAATTAGAAGCTGGCTAGTTGCTGTGAAACTGCTGCCAATTCACAAATAAATATACACTTTAATACAAAACATACAGTACTCATCTCTTCCTGCATTGTATATTGGTTGCTAAACAGCAATTTACAATATTTATGCTACTTTATAATGTTTGTGACCTTTGTTTTTTTTTTTTCTGGCTTCTCCACATATGGTAGATGCGCTTGGAAACTGGAGGTTTGCAAAATTAGACATGCATAACTTCCTTTTGTATCTGGACATATGTAATGTTGCTGTTCTGATTTTAAACACTAGGTACTAACATAACGCTCATGACTGCGAGAGGCTAACGGCACAAACAGTTTCCCTGCTCCACTCTGGATACGCAGTGCATCCGTGTATCCACAGGTTATTCTGGTGCTAAAACTCTGTGGAGCAAACGCTGTCAGTCTCGCTACACTGTGTGTTGTGTTGCAATTTGGGTGTATCTGCAAACATCCTCTGAGGCACAGAATGGGGAACACCACTTGAGTGACCTTGAGACGAAAGCCAGCTTGGATCTTCAAAATAAGAAAATGAGCATAACGCAAAATGACCAAGTCGTTACTCGCTGTAACACTAGCCTCCTATCAGGCTCTAGTTTTAAAAACCCTAATGAATGTGCTTAGCTGCACAAATGCTAAACAGTCTTCCTAAGTGCATGCGTGACATTAGTAAGGTTAAAGGTCCAGGTCCACTCTGCCTGTATGGTATGTAACTGAGACACCTATCTCGGCTTTTGCCCCGTCGTCTGGGACACCTTGGGGAGTCCCTGGAGTGAGGCATTGGCAAAGGGGCCACAGGAAGAGACCTCCTGTGAGCTGCACCTCTCCCTGACAGTGAGTATATTCTTAATCTCTATACCGTGTACCAAAAGTGAGGTGGACCGAAGTTGGGCCAAAGTCTGTGTTGTAGCTTTTACACTCCCATTAGTAGTTCTTGTCCTAGAGTCCTCTGTTTAGACTCCCTGCTCCATGCGGAATGAGGTCAAGTACACACTTTAATTAGAGTATTTAAAACATCCTGAATGTAAACATTCACTCTGGGTGAATATTTACACGCAGCTCATTTCTTTCCACCTCAGCAATCTTGACTCATCATCCGTTTACTCTGTATCTTATTGCAGCGGCATACGATGGGGCTGGATGCAGCTGTGAAGTTGATAGGGAGTTGCGCAGTGGTGGAGCCACTCCTCTCCTGCGCCGCATCGATTGGGCACCACACTGAGCAGCGCTAATGTGGAGCAGAGGTCCAGCCTCCTGCCTCTCTCTTGCCTCTCTCCTCCCCTCCCTCGTCTCTCTGGAGAAAGTGTCCTTGGATGGGGCAGGTGCCTGGTTTGCTCCTTTCCATCTCTGACCCTTCTGCCCGCCTGCACTCTTTCAGCTATGCAGATTTTACAGCTGCGTTGTTTTTTCTGTTTCTTTTTTTTTTTAGCTGATTTTTCTATTCCTTATTTGCAATGTTTTTCTTGCACATTGTAAACACTTTTAGTACAGTGTCATACAAAGGATAGTCAATGCAGTGCAAATTAAGAAAACACAAGATGAAATACTTGAAAATTATTTAAAGGGAATAATCTTTATATAGGTCAACACTTTTGCACATTTAAATCAGCACTAAAGCTTCAGTTCCCTGTGATCAAACAGGTTGAGAAGCTCTTTCTACTGATGAATACTGACTTTGTCAGAGCACTCTGCAGCATCCTCACCTGGTACTATTTTGATTTACAACATAGTGATCTCTTTCTGTTACTCCAGACTCATTATAGTAAAACTAGATTACTCTTATGCTTTCTGGCACTATTTTTCTTGTAATATGATCAACAATGTGGTCGTGTGTCTATTTGCAAACACTTACACGGAGGTTTGCTTTATTTTCCTTTTTAAACTAAGCTTGACCCAAAATGAAATACAAGTATAAATATCAAACCCGCAAGTAAGGTTTGAGAAACCACAAGGTTCTCCTGCTGTTTACACGTGTGTGAATTACAGTACATCAAGAAATCAATATTCCCTAGATGGTGCTTGTGCCTGGCACTTCATGGTGAACAAACATTAGATAAGACAATATAAATGGTACAATCCTTATTGATTTCTCCTGACTGCGTAGAACGTGGAAGCTGAAGCCATAGTTAACACTTACTGACAGACTCATCTAAAGTTTCAGTGCTATTTTATATTTTTATAGTTGTCCACGCTCAATTGATTCCATTAAGTTGCTAGACACATTTCAAGCCATCTAGATAAGAAAAAAAAAAAAAGCAGTGCCTGGAATGAGATGCTGCTACTTTGTGCCTAACAGGATAAAAAGGTTAAGGACTAAATTGTGCCTGGATGTTGGAAGGAGTTCTCTTTTATTTGACAGAATTGTTATTGTTTTTAGTGAATGGATACTGTGAGTGATGGATAGATGCATTTAACTAAGTTAAATAAATGAACGAACAGTATAGACCAGAAACGTCTACAGGGAAACTGTACTGGAAGCTCCCAATGTTATAGCTCCTCCCCAAACAAACAAGCAAAAAACCCTCATAGTTCCACCCCTGATTGATAAAATTCCTTCAGAAAAAAAATAAAAATCAGATGGGCTTTAAAATCTTGAGTTTGGGATTTTTTTCCATTTTTTCTCTCTTTTGACTTATGATGCACATTTTAATAGCAATTTATACTTTTTCTTTTTTTTTTTTNTTTTAAAAAAAAAAAAAAAAAAAGTGAGCTTCTCCCAGAAGTCAGGAAAACAAGGGCACAGGACAGCATAAGAAATTCTGAATATCGGGATATAAGATTTAGTGCCCTGGAAAATAATTCTCTCTTTCCCTTTTATACCCAAAGAGCTATTTTAACAAGATATCAGAATATCTATTTCATAGTTTCTTACTCCCCCACTGGGAAGATTTAAATAATATGATTGAATTAGTGTGAAAAAGGTGTCAGACATCCATTCCATGAATACTAAATGCAGACTGGACTGTGGGATACATAATGTCTTGAGAAAACCCTTTTTATATCTTTTTGGGCTGTTTGATACCCAACAAGATAGAAATTCAGAAATTAAAAATGGCACAAAAAGTGAAGAAGTGGGGGAAATGTATCATATCAAAAACATATCAAAACCAGACATTGTGTCACGGTTTCCTCCAGAGAAAACTCTCAGCTACAGAATCCTGAATATTCTGATCCTGAAGCAGCAAACTCTGAAGCACATGCTTCGCTTTAAGTGTGTTGTGGTCCTATTGATTTCAACAGTACTGAGTTTTGCTGGATTCATAGCAGCATAATCAGCACCCTCCAAGAGTGGGCACTCCTTTTCTCAGCATATTCCAGAAAGAAAAAATGAAAGAAAGCTCATGTAATGTATAAAATCAGACAGAGGTTACATTTTTCAGCTTTCAAATTAACTGCTCTTCTTTTATAGAGATTTCTATCTCCAAAATTGAGGTGAACCTACTTGAAAACATCAGGAACAATTTAGTGAACTTTGGAAAGACTTTGAACAGTAAAACTGCAATTTGTTGCTTCCGTCTTGCAGAATAATTTAATATATTTAAGCATGTTAATATAATTCACTTTTTCAGTCCACATTTGGTAAGACTGCCTATATTTTTCTCTAAAATTCTTTGTTTTACCAAAAAAGACAGGAAAAACTGTTTTAAAACTACAAGAATGTCTTTAGATCAAGAGAAAACTGTAGAGTGGTTCTCATATCAAGAGCTTTCTATTTTCCCTATAAAATATTAGACATAATTAAAGGTGAGTTAAGACTTTGGTGAAAATCTAAAGAGCATCGGCAAATCTGAGCACTGCTCAGCTTTTCAATTGCTTTTCTACTTCTCAGTTCTTTTAAATGGTTTTCTATGGCAGGAACATTTTTCTTAATTAGTCACAGCTAATTAGTGTTCTGGCATAGACAAGTAATCAGAAATGTCAGAGCTGCAAGGCTACATCTCCCTAATCCTTTGATAATAATTTAGCCTCCTGGGAGGGCCTCAAGCTGCGGTAAGTAGTGGCTGACAATAAGGCAAAATTAGGTGGGCAGCAGACCATTAGGATAGAAAAATAAAAAGCACTACCAAATCCTGCTGAGCACCATCAGGCAACTAACTACACTGCCAGATGAGGTGCCTGTTTAAGCCTGTGTTGTTAATTAGCTGATTCTACCAGACCTGCCACATATGTCCAGGTGCATCATGCAAAGATGTGTATTTCTGGGTTTGCGCCAAAGGACAATTTTGCACTGTGATCAAATTTCAAGAATCTGAGAAAGAAGCCCACATATTTCTTGAAGATTATTCGGAGTTATCAAAGAAATAAGGCGATCAACAAGCTACAATCCATTTTTGTTGAGTCTCTTTTAAGTAATTAGGCACGGTCCTCTCACGTTTCTCAGAGGTTAATACAAACACAGCTTTTGATTCAAATGTGGCTTTTAACCAGTCCTACCTAGTCTCAACTTGCTGAAGTTGCCTTGGCATATAAGCTAGATCAAAAAGTAGACCTTTTGTCAAATCGCACACTTGCAAATAATTACATAACAATGAAAATGAAGATTACTTATTAAAATTAACGTGACAGGAAGCAATTTGAGAATGAGAAAAAAAAAAATCACAATTGAAGTCTTCCCAAAAAANTATTAAAATTAACGTGACAGGAAGCAATTTGAGAATGAGAAAAAAAAAATCACAATTGAAGTCTTCCTGAAAAGCATCGTTGAATACTAAATACTACAGTAATGGTGCTTTTGAGGTAGACATGGGCAGCACAAGGAGTTGGTCCTACAGTAAACTCTCACATTTAAAATAAGCGTTCCTCTTAGCTGTGTAACACCAGCTGAAGACTAATCCCCTTGCCAGGGAGGAGCATTTACACATTTTTAATACATTTTTTGTAAAAGGTCAGAAAACTTATAGAAATGATGCAATTGAATAAAGCATTTGCTAAAAATGTACTTGCAGATATGATGGCAAACAGAAATGAATCGATGAGTACTTCATATCTCCATTTAGGCATAGAATGAAGTGCATGTCATAGTAATCTTTGGAGAATAATTACTACCTCAAATAACCTCAAGTACATCATTGAACTTAAATTGTCCATCCCTGCTACTAATGGAAAAGGAAAATAATGGTTGTGATATCGGAACACTACTTGCACTTAATTTGCATTCCACACAAAATACAAGCATTTTTTTTGACAGAAAAAGAATATCACATTACAGCTGAACTTTTGAAATACAAAAGCCAAAAGCAGCTACGTAAATATGAGGTGCTTAAGCATTTATACTACTCATAAAGATGTTCAGTCTTTCTGCACTCCAAAGAAAGTTGTATGAGTTCCCTGCCATTAACATCTCTTACGCTGCTCGTTGAATTGTTACCCTGCATGAGGCCACGTTCTCATGTAGGAGAACCCCGAGGACGTTCTCCTGCATGAGCAGTCCCTGTGAAGCCAACAGAAGTACTCCGTCACACCACACCAATTTAACACCCAGAAGAGATGGGTGATCAGGGCCACAAGTGCCATCTTGTACAAGATAACGATGGGACCTGTTTGCCAAGGCCGATCTTTCCAGGATGAGTACTCTATTTTATGTCTTTATGGTACACTTGTGCACAGACTTCCCAGAAATTAAAGCCTAAAAAAAAGAGGACAACCTTTAAGTTGTATCAATGGCTAAATATTGATGTGTTAAAACTGTTCTCTTGAACCATTCTTTATTTCTCAAAGCAGCAATCAATTATTGCATAAAGATTTCATTGCATATATAGTCTTAATAAAATTGGAATTATACATCTGTTTACACTGTAAGTGTTCCGCAACAGACCCAACACAAATATAACCTATAAGATAATGCTCTTAATGGCAAATAAACCAAGAAGGGTTTTGAAGGGAAAATGCTTGAAACTATTCTTTTCTGTGTTCAGACAAGAATATCCATATTTCATGTGCAATTAACAGGTAGAAGAAAGTGAGAATCTACCGAAGTGGCACTTAGGGCACTTAGGAACTATCAGAAAGTAAGTATTGCATCGATGTTTTAAACAGTGCTTTTTGCAAAATGACTTTTTTTTTTTTTAAGTTGGTTTGTTAACAAAATCAGATTTTTGTTTAAAGGAAAGAGTTTTTAATTTATAAGTCTAATGTATTTAAAATGCTCAGGAGTTCAAGACTTATTAGTCTGATATTAAAAGTCCAGGCATTGATGATAACCTGGCATGTTTATGGACACAGCACTGCATTTATTAAGGTTAATGGTAAAACTCCCATTGATTTTGGCAGTCTAGAACCAGATCCCGTGGGAATTTCATAGTTGGATATTTTTTACATCTGTTAACTTTGTGATCAGATAAACAGCATTGCTCTTTGATAGCCTGCACAAATGTTCTTACATCATTCATCAAGCAGATTATCTTTATAAGAGGGGCCTTAATAATAATTTGTAATATTTTAGATTTATTCTAGGTTTGTGTAATTCTATTCTAAATAATTCATTTTCCCATTCTCCAATTGCTACTTTTACAGCCTTTTCTGAAAATAATTATTTTTCAAATGCTGGTTCAAAAAAAAAAGAAATTAAAGTACAACTTTGTTTCCAAAACATTTTGTGAAACATTATTCTAAAAAATGAGTTCTTGCTTTAAGTGATTAAACTTTAAAAAAGTTTTTGTGGGTGATGCTTTTAATCCTAATTAAAAATTGTAATCATTACACAAACACTGTAGTGCCTGTCTTCACGATTCAGTTGTTATACGTTGAATCTCCCTGAGTCACTGCAGCATTAATGTTAGAAAAGTTTGCTTTATTTGAGTTTATTAGAGAAACTTGTCCCAATGTAACTTTAATGTCTTATTTTACTTCAGTGGAGCATGAGATTGGAAGGAATCACATGGATTGTTCATTGAATTAAGCCTCCAGGAATCATGAACATGGAGCAGACATTTAACCCAGAGCACGCGTACAACGCATTAGAAAACCTTTCTGGCGCTCTTTAAGATCTGTGGTGTTAAAAACAAACGAGCAAACAAAAAAACCCTCACAACTATAAGCTGCTACAGCATGAGTAGGAGATAAATGTCCCGAGTTCCTGTGACATGAAGGAATTTGACAGGTAAAATTCCCAGCTGATCCTAGGAAGAAGACCAAGTCCCAGACCACAAAGGAAGACAAAAAGTCCCAAGTGTCTCTGACAAAGTGACCTAGCAAAAGTCTTTGTGACTCAAATCTGGTGATTAATTTTGAGAACAGGATGATGGCACACTGACCTGGGAGAGATGAGTGCTATCAGGAGCACCAAGCTGTATTGTTCTGTGTGCTGTCTGTACCCCTTCTGGAGGAGATAAGAATGAAATGCACCCAGAAGCCAAGTTTTTCAGAGGAAAGGAAGGAAAAAAAATAACCACCTTGGCTCTGCTGCATGATCAGCAGAGGTACTGAAGCATAGGATTTAAACGGCTTAAAAATGGTGCTGAAAAAAATAGCAGCCCACTCTTCTTTCAAAGTCCCCTGGAGAGTTGAGCCTCTCTCACATGTAAGGATTCATATCAAAAGCTTAAATTCCATTCCCCTGATTTTCACATTTTGTATGGCATGGCAGTGCTTTTCCAGGCTTATCAAGAACCATAAAACAATGCACATCTTTTGTCTTCTCCCTAGTTTGAGACTTCTCAAATTGATAGAAATTTTTCCAACTTCTAGCCTTAACACATTGTGACCCACTGGCAGACATTTGTACTTGTATCAATACTATTCTTAAATTTAAATGATCTTTGTTATGATAGACATGCTGTTCTCTTGGTGACTGGAATAGCTGTTAGTATATAGCAGCCCTGAATCAAGCCAATGGAATCTGTGCATAAATAGTTTGCAATTCTACATTTCTTGTCATTAAAATAGTGTCAGAGGCCTGATCTTGTCTGTATTTATAACTAAAACCTTGAACACACAGAACAGTATGGGGTTTTTTGTTTATTCTGGATGAAGTGTTTCCCTGGCTGAAGCACAGACATGCACTTTTCCCATTTTGCTTGACTGCTGATTTCTTATCTGACACAAATACAATGTATTTTAACAGGAAATCAACTGTGATCTACAACTGTAGCCAGCTGAATAACTTGAAGTTTATCTACATAAAAATGTGAATATATTTTATTCTTTCTATTGACATATAACTTGGTAGAATTGAATTTATGAACAGCACCTAGGTTTTGTTATATCACTAATTTAAAAAACCCTTCCAAAAATCATAGGCAAAATCTTGCTCAATCATATTGCTCTAAATCTGAATTAATCTCAGGAAAGGTGAGTTAACACAGTGAGATGCCTTTGTTTGAAATTTCTACACTCTATGAGCTTACATATTTGTTAACGCATTTATCTGAATCTGTCCAATTGGTTATATCTCCTAGTGTGATGTTATGTAGAAATGTGATACCACCATATAAAAAGAAAAATAAAGATAAAATAGATATTTGATACACAGAATACTTATCATGTACATCTTTTTTCTTTCCTTACAGCTACAAGCATTGGCCAAGACAGCATACAATGCATACTACCAAGTAAAAGGGGATAGGAATGGTTTTGCGTCTCAAATGCAAGTGCTATGTCATGACTTGCATCCATATAGGAGATGTTTTCTTGTGCTGAAAAGCTTGTTTGCTGAAATGAAACTTGGGAGAGGTCCTTGACCCATGCTAACCCAATTGTACTGAGGCCCCGTCCTTCGGTTAGTGCTAGTTGGCCTCACCCAAAATCATGCCAGGAACCATGCTGGTGGCTTAATGGTATGGATGATCACTTGCTAGTTCTCAGGCCTGTGCCCAGGCCCTGGCCAGTTTACTGCTATGGACATAGCCTAAGGCTTGGTCCAATCCCACTACATCAACAAAGTCAATGTGGTCTCTCCAGTGAGAGTTAGACTTGGCCTTAGGTACGTAATTTTATTAACATTCAGAAAATTACAACATAAGCAAAAATAACCCCAAAGAAAAACAAAAAATAGAAACTTGAAAATGAAACATATGCTTGCAGATTCAGTGCAAAAGCAAACTGAAGCAGAAGTTGCTAATATGGTTTTAGTACTTTGTGAAGATGCCAGCTGGATGGATGATAATTTTTCTACCCCTGCAGGGCATCAAAGCTTTTATAAAATCATTCTTTTCACACATATTAGCACTTAGCTTATTAAAACAGATGATACTTTTTTTTGTAAAGCTGCCTGGGAGTGTCTGGAAATATAAAATCTGAGAGATGAGTCTCATTTTGACCACCCAGTCTAACAAACAACAAACACTGACATGACATACCATGGCTGAGAGTCTATGTTATGGGACCTTCTGTGACTGCCACAACTGCGGTGTCACAGTAAAGGCTGTGAATTGCTGTTATGAAAACATTTGCTGTAACTTGCATAATTAAATGAAACTGCCAGCAAAGCTTTCTAAAATACTTAGGAGATGACACACAAATAAATACATTTCAAAGTCTGTATTATGTTCCAGAATTTGTTTTGTAATAAATTGCATTGCACAGTGCCAGAGATGACTTCTTTGCCTGTTCGAATTCCTACATAATTATAAGTGATTGACGTCATTGTCATGTATATTGATCCAAGTTTATAATAAAATAACTCTTATTTTAGACATATTTTACATGTGTAGTGCTTTGAATTTATACAGAAGGTTTATTTTCAGCTGCCTAACAGCTTCTCCTTCAGACAACTCTGAAAGGGACATACTAAACATATATTCAAGTTGAACGTGAATGAGCAGAAATATGCCCAAGAGTGTTGCTAGTGGCCTTAAAGGAGAGCCTTGGATGAGGAAAATTCTGGAAGAGTGGGTGATCATTTCTAACAAAAAGAGGAGGAATCAGGGCAAAGGAATGAATAGAGGAAGGCTGTGGAAGCCAGTATCGAAGCTGAGGGAGATTATGGCAAGGACACAGGCTGGCTAACACTGTGCGGGCCTTGAGGATGAGGATGAGGATTACTCTGAACTTGCAGAAGTGGGATTAGAATTTTGAAAACAAGTTTGACAATTCAATAAATGTTTGGTCAACTTTAGGAAATTATAAATCTTAAACTTAAAATCCATAAAAAAAATTCTAAAGGTCGTTCCATGAAAGTACCAGTCAAACCTGTGGAAGTACCTGGCATACCTGGCCTCTTTCTGTATATGAGCAGGCAGTGATAGGTACATGTTTTTTATTTAGGGAAATTAGGTCTGCAATGGAGTCCACAAACCACACCAATCCCATTCTCTCCATTAACATATTCAAAATCAAAATATGGAATAAAATTGGGCTACTCACATTGGAAAAATGACTATAATCTTCTATCAATTTTATTTATGCCTTCTAGCAATTAAAAGTTTAATGGAGAAAATGTTTAAAGAAAGGCCCCCCCTTGACAGCTGAAAATGGTAAATAAAAAGCAGAAGAAAAAAGGATCAATAGGGGAGAACATCTGAATGGCTTGTTGAATATCATAAAAATGCAGCTTATTCCTTCTGATGTAGTAGTGATACCAACAAGCTTTGCAAGGGTAGTTACTTACATCAAATAACTTCTCTATGTACATTTCCTCATTGACCTTTTCTCGAAGTATATCCTGGTTTTGTCGAACGAACATAATGTAGGTGTCTGCTAGATCCATCCCTGGTTTCTGTGGAGACATGAAGAAAGGGAAGAAAGTAGTGGGAAGGAAAAGAGATAGACCGCTCAACAATTGAGACTTACAAGAAGTTAAACGTAACGAAAACTGAGATTCTGTTACAATGTTCACACATGTATAAACTGTATTTACTAAATCTGCTGTGAATTCTGGGTTAGCTACCAAGTTCAGGAGGGTTCCCTAATTAATAAAGTTCTAAGTGTTATAATGTATGGGTGCTTTGAGTCATAAATCTACATTGCCATATGTAATGGAGTGAAGTCTTGGCTATGGTAACGTCAATGGCAAACTTGGACATTTTCCCTTTTTTTTATTAGCGAGGCTCTCAGAGCTACTCCACCCTCAAGGTCCAGATCCTGCTATCACATTCCAAAAACGGTTAAAAAAAGCATTCAGTTCCTTTTGCATCGCCTCAGATTTGTTGTGATTTGCTTCCAATGTACAGCTGAATTTCGCGTTTGAGGTTAGCTTCTACTAATTCCAATTCAAACCAAGTTCAAGCATTTCCCTGACAGCAATGGCATAAAAAGGTTGGTATGAGAGTAGACCTGTACCCCTACTTTTCTGAAAGTGTTGCGCTGGCACAATCAGCTTCGAGGATGACTAGGGAAGGAGCAAGGGCCGAATTGTTTCCCTTCTATGTACCAATCCATGTTCTATATGAATAGTAGAGTAGGCATAATTTTCATACCACACTCCAAACGTGGGACAGGCTGGGATATGTCGTGTGTATGTGATACTACGTCAGGCCAGCCAGAGTGGTGGCTGCAACTGCTCTCTCCTGCCCAGCTGGCACCTCTGGACATCTGTAGCCACAAAATGTTGTTCCACACTAAAGCCCCCGACAGCCGGCAACATCCCCTTTCCTGGCAGCGTACGCAGAGCTGGTCAGGAATTCACTTTTCTCTAACAGGAACAAGGATGAACATAAGCACTTTGGAAAGTCTTCTGTAAATGCTCTCTGTGTGAGCAAGTCTGTAAGAGTATCACTTGCTCCCAAGTTATAGTTTTTAAAGTTCATGGCATGTGAAAGAAGGCTAAGTTTCATAACACTTTACAGTAAGCCTTAGCACAAAGCTATTTATAAAGGATTCATGTCCTAAGACTGACTCTGTACAGAACAATTAACAGCTTCAGGAAAGGAGGACGAAAGCAGCTATACCCAGTCCCTGAATTCCCAGGCATAAATCATCTCTATTTCTCAGAAGCTGTTATTGTCTAAAAACAGCATACATACAAAGCTCTAAGAGTAAAATATTTAGCATATTTTAAAGGCCTGTATGCATAAACGTGCTCATATAGTTAAAATATTTACCTATAATTTTATATTAAGGCTTCCTTTCTAGTCTACAAGTGGATAATTTTTAATTTTTCTCATTCCTTATTATCTTGTATGTAATACATTATAATGTATATGATCAGGTCTGAGCACAAGAGGGAAGGAAAGGTGTAACATGCCCAAACTAATACCTGTCCAGAAACTGCCATTACAATAACAGGATGAGAGCAGTCTCCCCTCAGAACTGCAGTGAGCAGATCCTCCTGGATCATAAGCTTCATCTCTTTTTTCCTGAATCTACCATGGACACATATAGGAATACGATCCAAAATAAGATTTTCTTTTTCATTTAAACATGGGCATCAAGGGCAGTTTAATTTCTTAAAAGTTACACTTAAATGGGCTGGTTTACCACTCCTAGCACCTCCAGAACTCACACTGAAAACCTGATATGTCTCCTGCACATTTGGATTGGTCATTCCAGAGGCAGTGAAAGCTCATTTCAAAAACTTATCACATACATACATGCCTACACGAAACTTTTAAGAGAAAAGCAGGACCATTTATATTTACATCTGAGTTACACACCTTGATCCTAAGCATTGAAATAAAAATGTAAGATTACAGTGGATAAAACAGTTTTCTGTTGGAAAATTGGAAAAAATCCAGTTCACAGAAATCAATAGATTTCCTTCATAAAAATGTGCCTTCACTAAAAGGTGACAGAAATGTTTTTAAATTAAACTAAATCACAATGCAAAGGAGATTTAAAACAGAAAGCTCCATATTTTACCTTACTATACTCATGTGTGATGGTAGAAAGGAATACAACCAGCATTGAAACCCGATGCAGTTTCTAAAACCTGATACGCAATTTATAGGAACTGGACTAGTTTTAACTTGGAGGGATAATGGAAAAATATTTTGAAATCTCCAGGGGTGGGTGAAGGAGATAATCTAACAAATCAAAGGCTGGTTATAGTTCTTGGAGATATGTATTCAAATATATAAATGAATCTTTCACTGAATGCTAAAACCTAATGGTTCTCCAATTCACGCAATTTTTTCTTTTACTAACTTCAGTAAAAAATGTTCATGTTGCAGACAGCCATAGCTAGAAAAATAACATTTCCCATCAGCATTAACTCTCCCCTTATCTTTGAGATGTTTACCTAGTCTTGAAGCTGTGACATATGGGAATTTCACACCTAGTGAATATATTTTCATGTAGCTTGTGGCACAGGAGTGTAATCATTAAAAGAATATACACAAGTAAGAGTAACTGCAACAGCTGGTGACATTTACCAATTAGAATTACAGTTCTTTAAAACACTTCATCCTTCTTTAATGTGTGCAGGATAATTATCTTTGAAATTGCTGGGGAAAAAAAAATTAATTTTCCTTTTAAACAGTGTCTGCCTACAGTAGAAATATGTCTGGGTAAGTATGATTATCAATACTCCAACAGTATGATTCTCTCTTTTAAAACCTCACCAAAATCATTGCAAGTTAGTAAACCGTCTTTGCTCATGGTGGTCAAAACACACATTAAATATTGAACGAACCAACAGTATATCAAATACTTTATTATCTCTCCATATTGCATGCATTGAATTTATTTGTTTTCTCTAAACATGTGAAAGAAGAAAAGAAAGCTATTATAAGCATCAAAACAGGCTTAGTGCTATATGTTTCACATTTTAACTCTTTTAAATAGAGATTATATTAGATGGGAGTGTCTGATTACCTGATCTTCTATTGCTCTATTTCAGATTATTAAACTTAACGAAAAAAAAGGTTAATGTAGAATAAAAAACCCAAACAACAATTAAGCAATTGGATGCACCTTAAAAGTCAGACAAATAGAAACTGCGATATGTTTTAAATAACTGTCACAGGGGTCATTTAATTACCAACACAGGACAGACTTAAGCAACTCAGTCTCCACATCTACACAAAATACAAAAATTTCTGCTCCCCTGTATCTCTGGCACAACATCTGCTGAAGTTAATGTGAGGGAGTTATTTGCACATCTTTGAGAGAAGAATTCAACCTGGTATATTTATCCAGATAAGTGCAAAAAAAGGTATTCTGTCTGAAAACTTCCCCGAGAAAAAAAGTGTTTTTTTATGATAGATAAAAAGTTATTGTAGGTTTGTTTTATTCAGAACAGCAGACAAGATGTTTTGCCTATCCGAAAATGAAAGAGAACCAAACAAAGAGATGAATGGAGAAACTGGAAACACAAAGACATCAAATAAAATACCAGGAAATGAAGAGTTGTAAATAGGGTTACTTTGTCGCTGGTTACACAAGTAACTGAATACACTGGCGAGTGAATGAGTTTAAACAAGGGTGTAGGCTTCAGCACATTCTTTTTTAGGGTTAATCACTAGTTAACCTGGCAAGATGAACATGCTGTTTGGGAAAAAAAAAATAAAATCCTTGTTAATTACATACTGCAAGTGCTCTTACTTCCTGCTGCTGCACCTAATCCCACAGGTGCAGGTTGTCTCTTTTACTATTCACTGGTAGGTGGGTCCAGATCGACAGGAACTTTTTCATAGCAACGAGTTCAGATAAAGAAGAAACAGCTTAACTTTCCCCTTTAAACAGGAAAACACTATCATAGTGTCTATTTAACAAGGAGACAAATTTTAAAATCCATTGTTCCGTTTTCCAATATGATGTAGAAGCTGTATTATGATTGACAGACATCACTTCCCCTGGCAAAATTTGCCTGGGGCACCCAGTCAAAAGTAATGCTGCATTGCCTTGAATTCCAGGTGTTGGAATATTTTGCTGCTGAAAAGTTTGCAGCGAGCTTAATACTGCCACTAATATTCACTAATATTAGGCTTTTCCTACAGCAGAGATACGCCTAAGTTTCTGTACAGCTTTTTGCAATGCAAGTTTGTCACAAATCTCAATAAAAAGCATGTACATTCGTAAATGCTTGAGTTATGTTTATTCTCATTTTGGCATTTGTCACAGAACATTTCTTAGCATCAGAAAGTACTAAACAAACTTGTATACTTGATATTACCAAGAAAAAGAAAATCTAGTTTTACTGAGTCACTATCCTGTCAAAGCACTAACGTTTCAAAGATGAGAACAGATGTTAGAGACTATGTAATAACAAACTTCATCCCATTTTGTGTTTGCCCTCCTCTCCACCCCCTTCCCCTCCCCTGCATCCTGGAGGGAGACGTTTTTAACTACAGCGTGGATGTAACAATGAAATGAAAAGGAGTGATGAGCTGGAGGGGGCTATTGTGAGAAACACAGGAGCTCCTTATTCAGTGTCCACCACCAAATGAAAGAGCACGTTGGAAAATTTCACTGCCTGAAATTTCTCCTCTAAATGCTGCAAGGCTCATCACTTGGGCTTTGGAATGACAGAATTAAAATATCATTAAAATATTTCTGGAATAGAAACTACTTGTATTCATGACAAGATCCTCACTCCCTTCATTTCTTACAAATCAAAATACATAAACCAGGCAGGAAGATGCATCATTTGTATAATCAGTCTATTATAAAGGTAACATTTTATTCTCATATGGTTATGAAAAATAATATTTTGCATAAATGAAAAAATACAGTGCATTTTCCCTGCCTCTAATACATCTTCTTGTAGAAGAAAAAGCAACCTTGGCAAAGGCTAGGTGTGTGTATTTTGAGAACTGTCATGCAGAACTTAAGCTGTGATTCTTCAAGCATTTATGCAAATGCTTTTTCATATATGTGTGGTTTGATTGCATTTACAGGGCAGCACAGGCGCATAAGTGTCTGCACCAGGATCTGGATTCTGTAGTGCAAAAGGGCTTCAAAATCCTACAGTTCCTATGACAAAATCATGCATTAAAATATTTTTTTTTTCCCCAAAATAACTATGCTCTACTATGTTATTTTAACTTTCCTACTGATTAGCAGCCATCCTTCTGATCTCCATTTCAGAGGTGTCTCAACAATACTGCTGACTTAAAACAGATGATGCAGGGCTTTCCCTCCAATTCTGCAATAGCTTGTTTTAATGGATCTGAAAACAGAAGGGCCGGTTTCCAGGTTTGGGTATACAGAGGAGGAGGAGGAAGGCAGGAGAAGCCCTGAGCACGGTGATAATGACTGTTCTGGGCTCTTTATTTTTAAATAGAGGTCTCCCAGTAAATCCTGCTTAAAAATGAATGGCACAGTATGGCCATACCTGAATAAACCCTGATTTCCCAGAAAAAGTCGTTCGCTTCTTAAAACCAGCTAAATGAGGCGACGCAGTACAAGCGTGATATTTGGAAATGGAGGTATCTGGAAGGTTCCAATGTGTATCTGCCTGGTAGGAGGCAGAGTTCCTACTCTGGCCTCTACAGGACCCCATAAGTCAAATGCTGGCACATGTGTGAGGCCCCTTTTCATACCTTTGATCCCCGCATAAAGGCAGGAGCGGAGCGAGAGGCCTGGCATTGTGCGAGCTGTGCACTGCTGTCAGCCCCGGGTCCTTCAAATGGCCTCTCTGCACTTGGTATGACAGGTGGCCTACATGAAGTGAGGGAGGATTAGGTTCCTTCTGTGCCCTCTAAATGACTGGCATAGATTACTGCCTCCTACAAAGGGATTTAAACATACCTTTCTGAACAAAAAGCTGTATATAAATATGCATGTAACTGGATGCTCAATTTGTATGAGTAATTGCTGGGGTTATATTTGTAAATGAGGCAAATGTAGTGTGTAGAAATGACCAGCTAAAGACACAATTATTCGTGTGCAAAACTGACTTACATGATGAGAAACTGAACACAATAGAATTATCTACGTGATTGAGGAATAATAACCATTTGAGACTAACAATATATATTTATTTTCCCTCAATTCTACCGCATTCTTTCCCTATTATCATTAATTTACTGGCTTTGTGAAGAGAATATTAAAAAAAAAAAGAAAAAAATTAGACAAGTTGTACTTCTAAATCTCCTAAGGACTGCTTGGGTTTTAAGAGAAACTAACAAAGAGTTATAGTGGATTTGGGCTAGTTGTTTTTTTAAACAAAAAGTAACCTAAATCAGCTCCTGCATTCCCAAACATCAAAACACAGCATTAGCACAAGAAAAAATTGCATCCTTCATGCACTACTTATATTTGTAATGTTTGTGTTATTTTCCTCTGAACATTTGGTTTCTTTCATGTGAGCAGCAGCCACAATTTCTTCACTCCAGAGCCTAGCTTACTGTGACAATTACCAACAAAAAGAGCATAATAGCAATTAGATTTTTTTCTTTATAATTTTCAGGAAAGCATAAGCCATCATTGTTGTTATCCTTCTTAGTCTGTGTTATTTTAGACTGTTCCTAGTATTTCTGTTGGTGTTTCGGTTACCAAAGCACACACAGCATCCATATAGCCCTATACGCAATGGCTGGGGAAAGCAACGAGAGCTCCTTGTGACTGCGTACGTCCCACTTCCTAAAGGGCATTCTGAAAAATGGGGGCTTATGTTGAATGCTTTCTTAAACAGGTTCAAAAAAAAAAAAGATTAAACTCTTTTTTTGGATGGAGTTATTCATAATTCGCTGGCAAGATTACTGAATAGTAGGGTAGATAGCAACATTTTTACAAACATATCTGCCAAATGAACTGCAAGTCTGTGTCTACATTTCCCACCCTGGTGCTGAGAAGTTGAGGATGCCTTCTGGGGAGTGTGCCTCTTCGTGTCCAACTATTTAATATCTAAATCCCCTCTCAATATTAATAGAACTAACCTTGTCCTCAAAATGTCCAAGAATCATCCAAGAATGTTCTCCTTCTTTTTGATTCCTTTATTATTTCTATTTTTACTCACTTGTTAACTTTTTTATCTCCTTTACCTCTCATCCTCTCTCTAAAACATCCTGCTCAGCACTACCTTCATTTTCTTCTAACATTTCTTTTGTCTAGTTAGTTTCTTCTTATTTCACTCTAAACCAGCATATGTTCCCTTCTTTGCCAAATATTGAGCCTGGTAATCAAAGATCAAAAACTCTGTTGAATTCACACACTCAAAAAAACCCCAAAGGCCTTTTGCTGCTCCTCCCCCCCTTCTCCGCCAGACCCACCAAGTGATCAACAGCTCTGTTTCAGGGACCCCAATGGCAGTGCTAAGGTGACCCAGTGAGATCCTCGAATGGAGGTGAGGCATGGGGGCAGAATGTGGTCATCTAACAAACTGCAATTTTGCACATATTTGCAAGCATATCAAAAGAAAGGGCCTACTGTGGTCACCTTCAAGTCACTTCCATATAAGCACCTATATGGTAGGGAGGGACAAGAAGAGATTTTACACCATATAAGTTCAAAATACAGCCACACGAGGCATTTAATTAGCGTTAGTGCAGGCTTGCTAGGTTACCATCGCACGACCAAGAGTTCAGTGTTAATTCCTCACCCTGTGCCGCCCCTCTCTCCACTTCTCACTTCAATTGTGAGCCCCGGAGATGACCTTGCAATGTGATGACTTACAGCCTCCTTTTGCAGTTGGAATTTGTAACTTCCACAACCTGTGATTTCAGACCCTATTCAGACTGGACACTCACTGTCAGTTGTGACAGTAACGGCACTTCTTGGCCTCAACTGCATCTTCACAACAAGGGGAGGAATGTGAAGAAGCTAACCAAACCCCAGCCTATCAAACTCCTTCAACCTTGGAAAAACGTCCTCCAGAATTTGGAAAATGTTTGCTTGGTCAGATCCACAGCCTCCCTGAAGTACAGTTTACACCTGCAGCTTACAACTGTAGTACTATAGTGCAGTCACATCTTGGGCTCTGGGAAAGTTGTGTGGGATAGCTAGAAAGCAAAGGGGCTGTGAAAATGCAAGGATCCTGAGCGCCCGTCTATAACCTGGTCATCTCTTCAGGCCAAGCAACACCATTCAGTGAATGTGAGAAAGGCAATGGGGCTGCAGCAACCACATCCTGCTCTGCCTTCCCCTCTCCCCGAAGGAGTGCATCCCTGTGTGGACTGACTCACAATATTCCCCTGAGCTTGTGGCAATGGTATTTCTTGGTCTCATCTTTATAGTGAACTTCAGCGTCAACATATCCAGGGCAATGGTAAAAGACTTTGACATCTCCTTCTCATAGATATTCTATGTTATTTGGAGAGTTTTTCATGTTACCTGAAAGAAGTCAATGAATTTCTAGTTTGTTCAGTAATTTTTTCTTTAGGCTTTTCAGTCTTAAGTGGCTCAGCAAGGACCTTTTGCGGCAGCTCCGCAGAACAATATATTAACAAGAGGTATTCTAAATTAACTGGATTTGATACGAGGCCAGTCCTTTGAATGCAAGATTGTGTTTTATAAAACACAAGAGCATTTATACAATTCAACAAAAAGTCCACATGTAACAAAATAAGAAAAAAAATTCTGAAAAATCATCCAAACAGAAATGTTACAATTTGTTGTCTTATGAATAAAGCTAATATAGATAGCAAAATAAGAAATTCCAGAAACAGAGATTTTTCCTTTTATTTAGTATGCATGAATTTTAAAAAATAAAGTGTGCAAATATTATATTTTTATGTATAGAACTGCTGAAAGGATTTCTAGCCAGCATACAGTCTAGCATGTCCAACGTTCCTCTATATTTGTAATTTTGTTTCTTGCAAGGTCATTAACATAACAATTTTACTCATTGTTTTGCTAAGCTTGGAAAATAAAGATTGTTTTAGAATCATATAAAAAGGGATGAGAACACAGATTTGTGAGCAAACAAAGGATATTTATTGATAGTGATAATGACAATATTTGATAACTTCTTCCTTGCTTTTTTAGAGGAAAGTTATTTTACTACAATACTCTAAAATATTCTAATAGCTGAATTCTGCTTTTATGTATAAAAGAGCTCCAAAACCTACTCTTTTTAGTTTTTATTTATACCACACAAACATTGCATAAGCAATGGTAAATCAAATAGAGATTTAGGAAGCAAGGGATTATATAAGCAAGATTGGGTCCTGAAGTAAGAAATCAATAAATAATGGGTATTCAAGTATGATGCTTTTCCTTGTTGCTTATCTGGTACATTTGAACAATTTAGCCAAATGATGGAAAGACCCTTACAAAAGAATATCTAAGTTACAATCCTCACTGATCCACAACTGAAAAAGTACATTGAGAATAACCTTTCTAAGCTTTGCTTTGAGAGTTACTCATTGCTTGAGGGAAATGAAATGCCCTCAGAGGGTTGTAGTGGCTGTTTAAATACTCTGTGTAAAGCTATAATGAATCTCTGTAGGAAAGCAAAATGTCAACAATAAAAAATGTAAGCTAACAAGACCCCTATTTTTTGAATTATTATGAACACTAGAAAAAATAAATTAAAAGGGTTGTACTTACGGGAACATCAACATACTTTGCAGCTGCTTTCACCTTTAGAAAATTAAAAATAAAACAACACACAGTAAGTGCTTATTACTATAGATTTTGCGCAATTTCCGAATTATGCACAGAAAGAAGAGCAGAACCACTGTGAATCCAAACACTTACAGTGAATGAAACTAATGATGAGAAGAAAGTGCCTTCATCATATCTTGACAATTTAGACAGCACGCCTTCTAACACCGAAACAACCTGGAGGGAAAGCACAGTGAAAAATCTAAATGCACAATATGTAAAGTAAATATTTGGAATGAGAATGCTAATTTTTCTTCCTCAGATTTTTAATGTTCAGCATGGCAATGCGAACTGTGAATTCAATCACTTCGTCCATTTCACAAAGAGCTGAAATCAAGGACAACATCCTTTTCGCAGCTTCACCTATCGATCAAACTAATGGAAATTGCTGAACCACTTCAGAAATAGAAACCCAACCCAAAAATTCTCCTTGGGGGCATTGGGGCCCGCTACCCAACGCCACTTTGCTGCCTCTAGAACACGTGGTTAATTATAGGAGTGTGTGTGCCCAGCACGTAGTTTGGGTAGAAAACACGCATTATTTTCTAGGACCACAGTTTCTAAGATCACAGCTTCAAAGATGATGGAGCACAATTGTTAACGGTGGTGATCTCGAGATCATGTTTCTCTTATCTTTGCTATTGAATAGAAACCCAGCTCTGATTTCACCCAACAGTGCAATTGCATGTGTTGTTGAACTGCTATTACATGGCCAAAAAGGGGCAAGAAATTGTATGCCCCAAATCTCTGGTATGGGGTGGTTCCTCTCCCCCATACTTTCACCTGTGATTCTCTGAGTAGTGTGACTCCTCAGCAAGTGGCACGAAAAGGCATTTTTGCCAAAATGTATTTTTGATTAAAAAAATTATCTTATTAATTGCATTAATTATAGCCTTAATTTTTAAGCTCCTCCAAATTAGCCTTAAAGCAAACAAATCCCCTTCTCATGTCCCTCTGTGATGTTATGTTGCTCAGTTAATTCATGGTATATAACATAAAATATCTGTTGGCCATTGTATTGGTGCGCATTTATTTTACACATATGAATTGCTTTCCAGTTTATATAAAGATTGTTTTAAAAGTCATCCCTTGCTCCCAACACAGTCATTCCCACAACCACGAGTATCATTTTATGAGTGTGAGGACAGAACAAAATTCCATCTGGCATGCTGTTAATGGGCACTGTAACAGTGTCACAACAGTGTCACCTCCAGAGGAACTGAGATCATCACTTTACAATAAGCCCTGCTCTTAACAGTTCAAGGAGCAGGAGCAAGTGCAAACCTACATTTGTCATTTATCAATCTAACCTGTCATATTTACAGTGATTAATTAAGACACCAGTACGTAAGTGCCGAGCAACTTAGAACCGAGTGGCAGTTGTTTCTGCAACCCATGCACAGTATAATTACAGTCCTTTTATTAGACCAAATACCAGCCTTCTGCTTTGCCATTGCATGCCTGTTAGAAGCTGCTGTTCATACTTTAACTCATTTTATCTGACTGGCAAGGATTCTTTCTGCAGAAGGGTGTTCAATCTTATTGTGCAAAGATGCGCTATGGAAGTGGCTGATCTCATAAACAACATGGTGTCCACAGTGCCAACAAACGGTTCCAGTACAAGTGGGACACAAAAGAACAGAAAAGAAAACACTGCAGTGTCAAGGATGTCCATTTAAACGAAAGGCTTAGTTATGAAGCTGGAAACTTGTTTTTCTGAGATCTCAGTGTACAGACGTGTGAAGCTCTAAGAGCATTTCTGCATATACCTTGCATTCTCTGAATTGGTTACCCTGAGACACACTGTGCTTTGTTTCACTGTTTTGTGCTATTCCTGTGATTTGTGAAATGCTTCAGCTTGGTAAGTCTTGCATACAAAATGCGCAGTATAGTCTTTACCAAGTAAAGTCTCACTGAAGTGAAAGTACTCTTTTCATTTTCATAGATGACTTGCAGCTAAAAACAATGCTTGAAACACTTATTCCACTGCAATGCAAAGGAAATAATACAGAGGCAAAAGCTAAAAAATAATGAAAATATATTAGTTGAAAAAAATGAACACAAATGGGTATCACGCACATTGAGGTGCATTTTTCCTGGCCAAAACCAAGAGTGAAACATCAGCCTTTCTCTGTACCTTGAGAGGCTTTCTGCCTTGAAACAGAACAATCAGGATGTCATTGGCATTTCACATCTCAAGTGAGGAGAGACTGGTTAAGCTTCTAATGATCAGCCAGTGACACAGAATATTTGCTTCCTGTTCCGAGATTAGTATATGCGGTAACTAATAATGCAAATCCCTCTGTATTGACAGCAGTTGTCTCTAGAATTTCTTGTACATATAGCCAGGAGGAGTATGACTATTTTCTTCCTTCTTCTATAATCACTGATATTAATAAAAATAATCAAAAGGTTTAACTTTTAATAGCATGAGTTGCTCTGATTAAATTCCTCTTTCTTCCTCTTCAATAACATTAAAAACATAAACTGGCAGGTTAGTTCTGAGTGATCACAGGTGGCAAGTAAAACTCGAAACAGTCGAGTTGAACTATTTGTAGTTAAGTTTGCATCAAAACTTCACTTTAGAGAAAAAATGTGTGGCTTCTACACATCTTTCAGTAAGTGGACACATTATGCCTAAACTTCTCCAATGATTCTACAAAGCCTTCCTCTTCAACTCCTGTGGAAGCATGGTGGGTGTCAATCCGAAAGGAGATTCCTGCTCTCCCCACCCCCTGCCAGGAAGCTGTAACAAGTGAAAACGAAGGCATGATGAAAATATGACCAGAGTCTTATTTTTTGTCACTAACTCACAAATTGTAAATGTATGGCTTATTTATCCTACTTTGAAAATCAGATATTTTGGGGTAGTCTGCAATGCAAACCTTCTTATAAAATCTTTCTTTTCTGTCATTATTTGCTGTGTCCTTCAAACTATTAGGGACTGAAAGCTTTTCTTTTATATCAAGCACTAAAGACTTTTACTGGAGTAGAGGTGCTACAGTAACACAAAATATTGTTTAAATTTTCTTCACTTATTCTCCAAGTCCCTGTATCCTGTCAAAACATTTTTTTTTAAATATAAAAACCTACAAAGTCAATTTCAAGAAATAACAACTTATAAAATATTTTAAAATTAAATGGTTTGTGGAAAAAAATTGAATAGAAATGTTATACCGACACTCTGGATGTTGCCCATCTCTAAATACAAAATTTAAACACTACTTAGTGATAGGAACATTTTAATTTCAAAAATAAAGCAAAAAATAAAACATGGCATTACTTAAGATAATATTGACATAATCTAGTCCTATCAGTTCTACTAGCTGCTAACAGAAATACAGAAGAGAAACTTACCTGATTAGCAGGTTGCACAGAAATTGTTTATCTAACGGGTTATAAAATTTAATTTTGTAAATTCAATATTATTTACATGACTATTATTTACAAATCATGCAGTTGACCCCCCTCAATCTCACCGTCTTTAGAAAAACTGTGATATTTAAAGACATTTCAGAAGTTCAATAATTAAAGATATATTTTCTGCTTTCTTATAAATTAAAATCTAAACAGTTTTACCTTTGAAACAAGAAGTGAAATAATTTCTTTAACAGTTTCTTCAATCAAGTCATCTATTTTTGAATGGTATTGTTGCTGTATTTCAAAAGATAAAGAAGCATTAGCATGTATATGAACACACACTTTTGTCATAAGTCATAAATGGTACAAAGCTGATAACCCTGCCAGATCAGATTTACTTAAAATTATCATTTTGAACATCAGAAGAACAAACCCTTGAAAACGATCCACCCAATCAACACTTTCTTACATTCTGTGTTGAAAATTTTCCCATGTACACTGTTGAGTTAAGCAGCTAATGGGGTTATTATTTAGATGAATTGAGTTCTTATTCTTATTCAGGCGAAGGAATGTGAAGGATACTTTTTGTCTTCTCCTATATAATTAAGGTGGCCATGTATTTTTTTTCTAAAGGGTTGGTTTAGCTGGAGAAGCAAAAAGACTAGAATAAGATTTAATTAATACAGCATTTCATGTCTGACAACTCTCATTCATAAGTTATTTTAAATGTCCTCTAGAAATAAAATGAGCTCCAATTGTTCATCCTAAAAGACCCTTTCTGTTAGCACAGTGAGCTGCAGTTTATACAAATCTTACAATATGCTCAAGCAAGGGCAAAATTAAAATTTCATCAACAAAGCAGAATAGATGGTAACAAATTAATAGGCCATAAAAGGCATAATAAAACAGACTTCATTCTCCATAGCCTTTTTCTTTTGCTTTTTCATAAAGAAGGTGCCTTTAAGTAAATGCTTTTAAAATAAATCTGAAAGACTTTTTAGATAATACTACAGAGTTCCCTCCTGAAATTAACAGGAACTAGGGATCCCATTCTTTCAAGGAGGCACATCAATTTAAACAGTAATTCTTCCTTTAGAAACATTTATCTGACAGCAAAGATTGTCCCCAATAGCCACTTCACAGAAAATGTGACTTGTAAAGACTAACCCTATCTTCATAGTTCAAGGCTACTTGGAACAGCTAACAGCATAATGCTCCGAGTAAAAGTACCGGGGTCAGTATAAACATTAGCCTAACTTAGCAGCTGCCAGCTGAATAGTTTTCAGAGTTGTAAGTTTTTAAAGGCTATTTTTCATCTGTCTCAGAGTTGCCATACAAACCAAAACACAAAATCTGACCCGTTTAATATATTTAGGAATGATTTTATAATCAGCACACCTACCGAACTTGCATTTAAATTAAGAGAAGGTAAAACTATGAGATGTGTTCGCCCACACACATGTATCTGTTTGCAGGTACCAACACCAAGCATGTTAATTTTTGGTTTTAATTTCTTTTAAAGTTTAAAACTACTTGAAAAATGTGGACAACATCCTTCAGACAAGCATTAGCATGATGACATTAGCAGATATCTCGGAAGAGTGAAAGAATGTATTAGAAATACATCAAAGAATTTTCCATAGTTCCAGATATATTTCATTCTAATCATATTAATGCCTTGAACAATGTAATACTCTCTTGATCTGCTAAGGACTCAAATCACCCCAAACTGACTGACATCTGTTGCTTACACAGTTTTCAGAAGGCAATGGTTTCTTACTCTCTGAAAACAATAAATGATTATTCTCCCACGGATGCATGTCAAAACTATACATATTCCTATGATCCATGAAAAATCATAGTTGTCCCTCCCATAAAGTGTCTGAAACTTTATCTCCATGGCACATTAAATTAATGGATCTATGCATATTCTAATATCAGTTCCTATTTTTTTCTTTTTTTTTTTCTTTTTGTTTTCCTCACCATAAGGCAAATATAATTTTGTGGGAATGGAATATAATCAGTAACTTCACTGTGTGACCAAGAAAAACAAGAACTAAATCAAATTATTCAAAAATCACAACAAGCTTCCAAAATAATGACATTTGTTTAGAAATAATTTTTGATTTTTTTTAACCTGAATTTAATTTCATTTTTTTCAAGACTGATTTTGCAAACTGTGCGATCATAAATTTTTAACCCACTCCTCCCCAGTGCCAACTTCCACTAAAACAGCCACCCCCGACAAAACGAAACTTCAGATCCTTGAGGAAGATTATTTGACTCCAGGAGACAGGCTTTAAGAAGATGGCAGATGTTGCAGAATTGATGATAAAATCATATGAGCTGACAAGGTTTTATGCACCATCCTGAACTCAGCACCTGTAGGACTGCAGCTTTTCTACTTCTGCCAAGATTGCTCAGTGAGAGCAGACAAATCCTCACCCTTTTTCCAAACACATTAATGGTTTGTTGTGCCTTTACGTTCCTCTATTGGCTGATGTGATCACAATCCACATGGAGTCTGAATCTGAAGAAGTCAGCTCCCACAGCTAAATTATTTGAATACATGTTGTGGAGTCTTTCAGCATCATCTCAAAGCCTCTGAAGGGGTCTCTGCCTTTCCAGCTGCCCTAGAGTAACTCCCAGTGAAATATGAAATACAGCTGCAGCTGTTGGAGGTACCTGGAAGAAAACTATGCTCAGTGGCAGAGTGTCTTATGGGACGTAAACAAATGGGACCGTCTTTTGAGGACAATCTGGCTGGTCTTCCAGATGTGGCTCTCTGTTCTTAGTAGCATTTGGAAGGAGACAAAGTAGTTTAGTGCCTTTTGACACTTGCGCTTTTGGGGAACAGAGGAGTTTGTTCCTAAATCCTGTGGTGATGAGCTGAGAACTGTAACTTGCTCAATTCTACAATATATTCAATTTTCTTTTCTATTCTGCCTCACGGTGACCCAATACTGGAGATGGCTTTTTTAACTACTAAGGTATTTTGGTTTTGTTTAAAAGAGTTTCAAGATAGCTTTCTTTTGTTTGTTTTAAGGTTGAATGGTTGTGAAAATAAATTGCACAGGATCACGTGAACTGAAACTGCTACTGCCAACATATAACAATATTACACGCATATTAAATTGTCTTTGCCCTTTTTACTATCAATTTGGCTATAATCCTCTACTACTTAGGCAGTTAAATGAGTCTCCTCCTTTAATTTTATGAACCAAAATAGCTTCAGAAACAAAGTTCATCAAATTAAAGCTCACTTTTCCCTAAATTTTTTTATTGATATACACAGCAGAGGCTGTGGCACATTCCACTGAAATGGAAATTCCACTCATTTTTCCCCAAATTGAAAAGTATGTCTCTCTTATTTTATACGAATGATAGGGTACTGGGTGGCTGGAATTCTGAAACAATTAAAGTAGCTTCTACATATACTCTGCTACGAAGCACTCATGGGTATAGTCCAGTAGCATTTACTCTGTTCATGTTACCCAGTTACACAAAACAACAAATAAGCTGTGGTTTAGATCTAAGGTCCCACTTGGATCTAATGATTTGTCAACCTAACTGGCCCCAGAAATATTTTGTATTTGATTCTTGCCTCTAGGAATATTTCCTGTGTGATTTTTACCTGTCATGCTCAAAAAGGTGAATGTTGGCAGAATACTGCAGCATCTAGATCATAAAGTTCTAAGTTCATAGGTTTTAAACTATTTACCACATATAACAAAGGCCAAAAAAATCTCTGGATTGGATGTTGTGTGACGGAAAAGGTTTCCCTTACTGCTGCTATTCATTGGACTTGGGATCCAGGGACTGTAAAGGAGTAGCGCCTGTTGGCTTCTGGTTCAGGAAAAAAAAGGTGGGACACTGTTCACTGTACAACTACCTGAGATTACATACACTGAAACTAAAAAGCCCAACAGGCAACTGTTTGAGAAACAGCAGCAAACAGTATGTTACTTAGCTGTCTTGCTGTACTCTACTCCATGAATTGTCACTCTGGTTGTGGACGAAGCAGGCTGCAGGCACCAACAGTTAGTCTGAGATAAGGCAATCCTCCCCTGGATCTGCTTCTCAAACCCTCCTAAGGCAACTGCCAGCCAATGCAGAAGGCATCCAGCCAGCCGAGCTCTCTTTAAACACAAGGTACTGATCACGCCTGTAACCAAATCATGCTGTGCTTCTCTAAAGCTTTAAGATGATATCCAGAAGGCAAAGAGGGGAGGGAACCCTCCTGAATGGCTGACTTAGTCACTCTATGAGTGTGAACTTAACTGGAAGACATTTGGGAGAACGGTGAACAGTGCATGAAGTAATGCAGGAAAACTAGGGGATTCAATCAAATTTCAACTCTAAACTCAAGGTGCTATGATTGCTAACCATGACCAGAATGCCCTAATTACATGATAAGCAAGAATTCCCTCCTATCTGACAACTCAGGGTGAAAACTTCCGCACCTGACGCTACTTGAACAAGATGTACAAATGTTTATAGCTCCACATAGGGAATGAAAAGAGCATCCTGTATTCAAGGAGATGTTTGAGTCTCACTGTCTAATTAAATAACACCTTCCATCACTTGCAGAATAAGTTCTAGAAATTGTCAGATAGATATTCAGTGTCGAGTTTTAGATGAGTGAACAGCCCTTTTAAAATGTTTTAACTCAGGCCTTATGGAATGCTTTTCTTGACTGTCATAAAGGATCAGGTATGAGACCAAAATGAAGATGAAAGAGGACAAGGGAAAGGTAATGTGGAAAAAGTTTCAAGACCAAATGGCTAAGTAGGAGTTATTTGAAATGCCAGAGCTCCTATAGAGGAGCCAGAGATGCAATTATTTATGTTATGAGATACTCTCCTGTCCACTTTGACAGATGCGCAGATTCCAGAAGCATCTCACCCCACCAAATCTTGAAGTTTCACACAACTATGATATCAGTTACAACCAACTGAAAAGCCATTTTTTTTCTCCATCTTCAAAAAAAGCCTTGGAAATGGAAGAAACTGATAGGCAATAATTCAAAGTTTATGAGAAAGAAGGAAGTTTCCATATTATTGGATAATTTCTGATATGTGATGGTTCCTTTGACTTACTAGATGAATTGGGATGAAGATTAATTTGGAGCTTTTGAAAGAAGTATGTATTTCATCACAGGTATGCCAAATTATCAAACTCTTGCACTGAAAAGAAGCACAAGAAGAACTAGTAGGGGAAAAGGGATGTATTTCTGTTTTGGTGTTGTAAAGAGCATATGGTGGAGCTTCAAGATCTAGAGAACGGGAAGAATTCAGAAGAGAATCTGGTGAGGGTCTGTTGTCCAAAAGGTAACTGTGAATGCTCAACTTTGGCTCTGAGGAGGACTGGCTGACAATGCAGGAGGTATCGTCTAGAGCAGGTGAGAGGAACAGTGTGACTGTGGAGAATGAGGCTCTACCATTTGTCTGCACGTCTTTATGGAGGTACTGGTATTGTCTGTCCCCAAAGAAGGGTGTGCGTGTGTGTATTTGCAGGTTACTGCTTGGGCAGTAAGTAAAAGATGAAATGGCAGCATCAGCCTAAGACAAAGAGTTGCTAGTTGTTGTTTACTTCTAATAAGCCTGAAACAAGTTGTTGCTTTTTTGCCTCACTGAGAGGTGAAAGAGTCCATAACTTTGTGACCCGGTAAGACAGGAGTCTGGGTCTAAAATAGCAGAAGAATGAAGAATTCATCTGGAACCACCTTAAGAGGATGAATAAGGAAAGAGGAATCGAGAAGCTCATGACCAGTCTGTAGCAAGGTCAGGCTGTAAAGGAATTCCGAGGGCTAGGCTAAAACAAATTAACAAGAAAAGCAATATTACCATTTAAAATAAAAAGTGGTTGTTAATAACCAAAGAAAAAAATGTAGGTTAAAAAACAATGAAAAGACACTTACCCATTGGCTAGCAAACTGGTTCATGTCATGGAAAACCAAAAGGAAAAATAAAGATGACAGGGTAGAACAGGAAAATGATGAATGTCTCATTGAATTGGGGGGAAAAAAAAAAGACAATTACATCGAATACGCTAACTTAGAAAGATGAATCAATAAAAGGAAGAGCACAGTACAGAAATGGCAAAATCAACAGAAACACTATGACCAAATAATGTAAACATGAAACTTCCCAAAGTAGACATACTTTTTTGTTGCCAAATTCTGACAAATGTTTTCACCCTCTCTCCAAAATGACATCAAACGAAATCACACTGCTAATGCATTAGGACAGCAAAAACAGTTTTAGTTTTATTCTGGTGATCTCACCAGTCTACATAGTGTGCCCTTTTTCACTTCACAGATTATTCCTGTTGAGAGTGACAACATGAGAAGGACAATATTCAGCGAAGTCTAAATATTAGTCAAAGGCACATCAGTGCTCCATTGTGGACTATCTACAGTCCTGGCAGCAGACTACTGCCAAAACTGTCTCTGTCTTTGGAGACTAAATAAAAAATCCCATTAAATTACCTGGTTATTTCTTTCCTCTATTTTTAGCATGTATACAGGCATGAATGCTGGGTATATGAGCCATTTAAAAACAAACCTTACACGTTTAAAACCTGGCTGCAAAGGACAATGTTTTAGTTCTATTTTACTATTAATTGTGAAGCGGGCTGTTTCTCTGCTGCAACCCAAGACAAGTTCCTGGAGGGGCTGTGAGTCAAGAAATCCTCTGAATGCTCAACAGACTCACAGGTCAAAGCAAATAAATTACAGAAGCACTCTGTGTCTTCTCTGGTGGAAGATGAGAGGTTGTGTCTTGCATGATGCTTCTAGGGAGCAGTCTACGCATGCTCCTGTACAAACAGAGCTACGTGACCCATTTCAAATAGCTTGAAATTAATCTACAAAGGACTGTCTGCAGTGTGAGATGTTTCAGATTAACTGAACATACAAATTAAGCATACAAAATTTCACTTACCTCTTGCCCCCCATCCAGAATGCAGAGTTTAGCGGTCTGTTTTTTGGCATCAACTAAGACATTAAACATTGTACACAGAGAAGAAGGGATACGCAAGTCCGTTGTTTTGTTTGTCTTTTGCAGTTTGACTTCGAATGCAATTCTTGTTCTGTTTATTAAAACACAATTCATAATATGAGTCTCTGATGATTCTGAACAACCAGTGTACATATGTATAAACCTTACTAAATGTGTTGGCTTAACAATGTACATGCACGTGAGAACATCTTCGAAATAAAATTCTGTAAGTGCAGAATATCCACCATTCAATAAACAATTGCATTGATGGCAATCTCAAGGTTCTGCACTACTTCAGCTAATTCAGTTGAATAATAAAAGTATTATCTTCTTGCCTACTAGATAACAATATGCTTCCTTGTATGATGACTAAGAACAATTTAAAGCAATGAAAATACCCCACATTTTCCAGCACTTCTATGTTGAAATGCAGTTTATCATACCAAATATTTGCTTCTAAGAAATATAATTAAAAAATCCTCTTCTGGCTTTAATAGAAAAGATAATTTTATTGAAGAAAAGGTGTTTATTATTAAGCAAATATTAATATTTATCTTGAAAAGTAAGATGTATCAAGAGATACATAACACAAAACCCCTATTTTCTTCTCACATCAGTGTAAATAAGCAGCAATGTCACGGAAATAAATTATAATAATTCAGAATACATAAATATAAAAGTAACGTCTTATTTCCACTCTTATTTTCAGATGTGGGTACCAGAAACTGACACAATATTTTAAGAAGATGGGAACAGAAGCATCCCATTTCCATTTTAATAAGTCTTATAGATCATATTAGTATCACAATAAGAGTTATAATAGAGTAGTTCTATCATTCTTTTCTGAGTTGCTACTGTCTAATACAATCCATCCTATGGATGTAATTTACTTACTTTGTTACCTGACATATGGTATCTTTGACCACAGGAAAACATACTTAGTATGTTAACACTAGCATGTTATGTATTAACTGTAAAATATTAATACATTTTATGTATTGACACCAGGACCATTCCGTAATATTAACTAAACCTTCATTTATTGCCACCAGAATCTTCTTATTCTCTAGAAAAGCAAGCAGCAAAGATGTCCGGATTGGTATCACAGGCCAAAACCCAATCCATAAGGAATTCTTTCCGCAATGCCTCTGTGTTGATAATTCTGTTCTCAGCTTCTGCTTGTGATTCTGGCAGTGAGCCACTTTTAACCTATTTTGTGTGTGCCATGAAAATCCACACAGTCAAATCTGTTTGGTGCAAAGTTCGAGATAATGACAACATGTGGCATTAGATTTATTGCCTAGGAGAAATACAAGTATTTATATTAACACAATTGCCTTTCCCACATTAATCTGTAATAATCTTTAAAAAGACATAAGATGGATTTGAAAAGATTCATTTTTCAATGAATTATTTTAAATAGTACTAATTATATACATATTCGTATTTCAGTCCTGATGGTAAGAGTCCCATTGTAAAGATTTTTTTCATTTTTTTCCAGGTTCAAAGTCAATATAATGAATATATTACTGCATCTCAGTGCTATTCCTTTTATGGTTTTTAAGACTAAGATTATACTCATAGTCTTCCTGTCCACTTTTCTAAGATTTTTTAGATATTTGTAGTTGACTGAGCTTCTATACCAAATTCTTTAGAACAGATGGATGTAAACCTACATGACTTCAATTTTAGGAGATAGTGTCTCATATCTTCTTTTGCTACAGAGCTTAAACTTTTATTCCATTCACTACATCACCCCTCTTCCAAAATCAAATAGAAATGTTTGTGAAAGGTTTCTGCCTTTTTTTACCACAATTTCATCACTGTAGCTCTAGCAACGGGCTTATATACTAAGCCTGAGGTTTTTCCTTGTTTCTACTATTTTTAACAGAAAATAATAAAATACTATGTTATCAGATTTGATCTTACTGGATCTTAAAAGTTCTGTTTCTTTAGCCTTCCTTATCAATGTTGTATACTTTCTGATTTACGCTATTAAATTGCCTACAATTTTTCTTTATCTTTCCCTATTCTTCTGTTTATTAAAAAAAAAAAAAGTCAATATTTTTATGTGTCCAGACTAAGCTTTCTCTGTATGTGGGATCATGGCTTCTGAAGAACCTAATAGGAGATCCCTGTAAATTTTCTAGACATACAGATATTCTAAGCTCAATGGTATGTACTGAAAGCTATGGAGATTAGATCACCTATCCTTAATTGAAAAGAATATACCCATAATTATAAGATAAAGCTGAAGAAAAAAAACAACGCCATGTTTTCTATAATTTCCAGAAGCTTAGTGATATAAAACTTAGTTTCAGTTGGATGACTTACAGATAACCTTCTTTTGTTTATTGTATAAATGCAGAAATGTTGCATACTTTTTAATTTGTAATATATTTGTTAGAGACAGTACTCTAAAATAATGATAAATTAAGTAGTATTATTAACTGAAAATAAAGAACAATATAGTAATGGAGAACAGAAATGTACAAAAAGAAAAATGATTTCTTTTAGTAGAATTCTGAGATTTGTCACAAATATGGAATAGAAGAGATTTCGTTTATTGACTTCCAAGAGAATGTTCACAACATACGTAGAAACTCTCCTTGGTATTTCCTAGATGTTGCCAAATCGCTGATTGCCAGATGCCGGGAAATACACACAAGTCATGTTCTCTTTACAGCTGCCCTGATTCCTATGACCTTTCCCTAGTCATCTGCTGCTGACCACGGCAGGAAACAGATGTACCTCTGCGAGCCAGTATGGCTGTTCCTATGTTAATTTTCAAATCTTTCCCAATATTTGATAATTTCTACTGTACCTTTTAACGCAGGCTTCTATCATGTCAGTGGCCATGAGTTTAAGTCTCTGCTCTAAATGGTGGGCAAATTCTGGTTCTGGCCAGTGAAGATCAAAAACAAACATCTGCAGAGCATCCAGTTTCCAGAAAAGATCTTCTGATGTAGCTGAGCCATTTCTATAAGAAACAAAACAAAACAAAGTCCCCAAGAAACAGAAGATAAATGTATGGATGTCTGTCCCAGTTGCCACAGAATTATCTAAGGTAATAAGATTTCCTTATCACACCATCTTCCTCCTTCACTTCACTGTATCTCATAGTACAGATGCTTTTATTCCAAGAATGTGAAAAAGGTCATGGAAAATTTAAAATAATTCCCATTAGGGTGAAAAAAGTATTCTCATCAGTTAGCTGAGAAATATGACAGACTAGGGAGGTAGATGGGATGATGGGGAACATGGAAAATGAAGTAGGCCGAATTTCAGATCAAGACAGGAAAAATAAAAGGTAAAGGAATTATTAATTAGTAAGAACCTTTCCGAAACAGTGAAGACTTTGCACCTATGTTTTCTTGCCTTCATAACTCTGGTAGATAAGCCTACCAAAGAAATGAGGATGCTAGTAATAATATTGTAAAAGAGGTACCCAGTCAAATAGTCCCTTGATAAACATTAATTCTAACTGAGGGAATAACATCAGATCCCAGTGGAAAAAAGAGAAGAGAAACTATTTAACGAAATTCGTGCACAAACAAACAGTGGATTAATGTCGCTCTATGTCATCTCAGATTGCCCATGTGATTTTAAAGCTCTTCTTCTGGACCTGCTGGCACGTGTCCAGAGGAGGGCCACGAGGATGATCCGAGAGCTGGAGCACCTCTCCTATGAGGAGAGGCTGAAAGAGTTGGGGCTGTTCAGCCTGGAGAAGAGAAGGCTCCAGGGAGATCTTATTGTGGCCTTGCAGTACCTAAAGGGGGCCTACAGGAGAGCTGGGGAAGGACTATTTACTAGGGCATGGAGTGATAGGACGAGGGGGAATGGCTTCAAACTGGAAGAGGACAGGTTTAGATTGAATATTAGGAAGAAGTTTTTCACTTTGAGGGTGGTGAGGCACTGGAACAGGTTGCCCAGAGAGGTTGTTGAGGCCCCATCCCTGGAGGTGTTCAAGGCCAGGCTGGACGTGGCCTTGGGCAACCTGGTCTAGTGGGAGGTATCCCTGCTTATAGCAGGGGGGTTGGAACTCGATGATCTTCAAGGTCCTTTCCAACCTAAACCATTCTATGATTCTATGATTCTATGATTCTTCCACCCTGAACTGAATGCTACATTTAAAGAGATTTGCTTGTGATAAGACACAACAATTTAGGGCTAATCTTAGCAGTAACTACAGTTACACTTCCACTGTCTTGTATTGCAATGCCTGGGTTATTGTTCAAGTAGCCATAATACTACTCAGCATGGCATTCCATGATGTTAAATGACACAAGCAACAAAATCTCTGTCTGACAGTCCCAATTCAGATTGAGATAGTTTAAATATGTCACTACTGCCATTTTATTTCTTCTGCCTCATGACAGAAGAACATAATCATCAAAGTGTTAAGTGATCCCATCTCACATAGGAGGAGTCAGTGAGTGCTGAGCGTGCTCAGGACAGAGCAGGGTCAGATGAAAAAACAAATAAAGGACCTCTCATATCTGACCATCTAATGCACCCCTCACACAGTAGCACCACCAGGTTAACCGAGACAGCGGGCGAAGTGAAGCAAAGCACAGCTCACATTCAGGGCTCTGAAGAGGCAGTGCAGGTGCAGCAGGAGCACTGTTTGGCTCTCACAGCAGCCCACCACCTTCCAGACCCACCTCCCTTGCCCCACTGCCTTAAGGCTACCACGACTTCAGAGCCATCACTGTCTTGTGCAATGCCATCTCAGTGCCGAAAGGGGCTGCTGGGCCAGGCGAAGGGGGGCAACCAGCAAGGGCTGGGCAGTGGGTGACAAGCTGGGAGCAGTGGTGCCTGCCTAAGGAGATGGCTGTCTCTGACCGATCAACCCTGACTTCGGCTTTAGTTTTAAATGGCGCACATTTTGATGTCTTCACTACGCATAGGAGGATATCCCACAGTTTCAGACAGGCCTTTTTTGATATCATGCATATTTTCCCCACTTATTTGAAATAGTAATTGTTAATTTTACATTGTATCGTGCTCCTGAAAGAAAACAGCAGAAACAGGAAAAAGGCCCATGGGACTGCTAAGATTACAACTTGCATCGGGACGTTACCTGTTAAGGTTGGACCTGAATAGGAAGCACTTATACACCACTAAGTTTAATTAAGAAATAGAAATAACAAACCACCAACACTCCTTAGAAAATTTATAATCCTGTTGGACTGTTTCTTAAATTATATGATAACCGAATATTGAAGATTTCATTACATCTCCTGTGTACACTGGTATTGAGTGAAGTTTTAGATGCTAGGTTATACACGAGATTTGATTCAAAAGTGACTTAGTCAATTTTTGAGATGACTGGGGTAAAAGAATAAGACGAATTATATAGGGACAGAAATGGGGACAATCTCAATATGTATATTACAGTTGATAAGAACACATATTTTCTAGAAAACAAAACATACCTTCTCAAGAAACAGCATTATCATTTTTCATCATCAGATTATACAATTTAACCATATTTTATTCTTCCATAGTTTTTTCATTTTTGCCTAATGGAATTCCAAATGAAATTCTTTAGGACTCAGGAGGACTAATGTGCTCTCAATGACATCAATGTATTCTTATGCACGTTCACTCCCCAGTAGCCACTTAATTTGGTTTCATTATACTACCAAATAAAGTTTCACAATTATAATAAACGTAATAATAGACACGGGTTCATGAAACACTAATTTGTTCTGTGAGAAACACTAATTCATTCATTCTCTGTTCATATCATTTTGAGGTCCCATTCTTCAATTTTTTATTCAGCATTGTCTAATGATGTTTGAATTTGACTACATATTAAACTAGTAAGATGGGGAAGGAAAATATAGTGCTACAACAGCAACTATTTTTTCGTAGTTCACACATCCAGACACAATTGTCTATTTTGTTTGTTAAATGCTGCAGAAAACTGTGATTTCAACCAACTTTTTGCTGCTATTTATACCACATACTTATTTTATTTGGCTTTTAGGATTTTTCCTCATTGTTATTCAGTAAAAGCATTAGAAATGGTATTAATTGTCAGCACATACCTCAACACCCTGAAGTGGTTGTACCATCTATAGATTTGCTTTCCCTACTAGGAGCTGGTTATGCCACTTCAGGGTTTAACACTCCATTCAATATAGTTATCTATATTTTTAAAATTAAGCACAAACTCCACTCTTTTGCTGGTCAAAACATAAGTTTTCAGCACTAGTTCTTTGTGCAAAAGGTACTATCTAGTTGTCCCCTCTTTTTAATCAGGTCATGGCAGGAAGAGAAGGTTTCCAATGATTAAAGGAGGCAAATATGCCCATGCTATTTTTTTTGTAATCAGCAATTTAACTTTGTATTTGGTCACACTTTGATTGGGAGATTGGACCAGATATCTCCAGAGGTCCATTTTAACCTACATTATTTTACAGCTTTATGATTTGCATCATACTGAACACAGCAAAAAAAAAGATACAAGGTATAATGTTTCTCCAAGACCCTGCAGAATATTAAACTTGGAGCTGCAGTCTCCTAAGCAATTCACTTATCCAGCGACAGCTGAGAGAAGCACCTTCCCACTAGGCTTGCCAGCTACCTAAGCAGTAGCAATTAGTCAAACAGTCCACTAATAATGTACACGGCCTGCAAGATCAGCACACACACAGCTCCAGAGTAGATGTAGAATATGTCATTTCTCGCCTAGATGTCAAACTCCATAGGGTAGCTTGTGATATGAAAATATAGGAGAAATATTAAATATCTAAGGACATCCTCAATCAACTGCAAGAGTTAAAATCAGCTGGCTTCCATTTTTGTAGAAATTACTAAGGGCAATGATGGTGATTTTATAAATTACTGCAATTATCCTTTTTTAAGGTTATTACAGAGTTACCACACATGAGCGTTTTGTGGGGAGTGTACAAAACAGGGCACTAGCTCTGTGTCCTTGTGAACCCCCAGCTTCTGAGCTCCAGATTTACTTCCTTTATGCCATCTCAAGATGTATATTCAGTGCTCAGAAAGTCAAGTGAGAATTTCTTCAACAGAAAAGGATTTTGAAGTTACAGAGTCAATGGTGCTTGCCTCGTCTCTCTACTTTCCATGAGCAGATGAGGGGGAAGGATGGAGCAGAACCCAAAGATACTAAGGACAGAGTCACCTCACGGTTCCTCCTACTCATTCAAGAAAGAGTGAGGCAACCTGAGGATCAAGCAACCAAAGCATATTTCTTGATTTTTCTTTCTTCCTGCATGTCAGTCCTTTTGGAAGAAAAGACATTTGGCCCACAATATACATTTGTCTTCCAGAATGCTCAATAGGAACTAGCTATATTCAAAATACCTTATTCTACAGAAAGTAGATAAGGTAAATTTCACTATTCCATCAGTCCTATGGCCATACTTTTAAACACCCATCCACGCTGACGAGGTCTGGGCATTGGCAGAGCAATGGCAGGAGATTTAAATGCAGTGTGACAGAAACTAGCTGTCAGTTGCTGAGGGGAGCTGCTCCGGAGCCAGCCTGACCCTCAGTGGAGCGGCAGATCTCGGCGCACAGTGGGTTTTCCTGAGGCAGGGAACCAACAGGGCAGCGGAGAGACCTGCCAGGAGCTGGTCACTCTTGCGGGAGGTGCTGAGGAGGCCTGGGCATTGCCAGAGCAACCATGACCACCCCCATGCCTATAAAAAGCAGCCTCGGGAGGGCAAGCCATCAGGAGCACAGCGAACAGAGCATGGGGCATCAGCCAGGGCTTGGCACAGCAGTGTGAATGGCAGTTTGTGCAGAAGGGCGTGCAGGAAGGGTGTCGTGACCCTACCACCTCAAGAGGTGAATTCAATTGGTAGTCATCACCCTCTCAGAAGGAGCACAGCTATGGCATCCACCTGGTGGAAAGCCATGTCCTCTGCACTCGGCAGAATGGATGCGGCAACCCAGACAGAGCTCCCATGAAAACATGCAGGCGTCCAGGTCTCAGGCTGCAGGGAATGCCAGAGTCTTTCACTGCTAACGGATGGCAGCAGTGAGAACAGCTGTGTGGGATGTGACCAGGTGGATAATCTGCTCAACCTGGTGGCAGAGCTACGCGAGGAAGTAGGAAGGTTAAGGAGTGTCGGGGACTCTGCAAAAGAGATAGACTGGTGGAACCATGCTCTGCCCTCCCTGGGACAGAAACAGGAACATCCACCAGAAAAAAAACAAGATCAAGGGGATCCTGTATCCTCCCCCTGCCAGGCTGAAGGCGGTAGCTTAAAGGAGAGCGAATGGAGGCAAGTCCATGGTCAGGGTGGCAGGCAAACCCCCTCCTTGGCCACCCCACCTTCCCAGGTGCCTCTGCACAACAGGTATGAGGCTCTGGATGTGGAAGTCCAGTCAATGGATGTGGATGATGGTCCATCTTCACCAGAGGTGATGTGAAGGTCAGAAAGACCTACCCATTACTGCTCTTCCATGTGGGTGGCAACAAAGCCACAACACGTAGTCCAAGGGCAATCAAAAGAAACTTCAGGGCTTGGGACGGTAAGGGAATCTGGAGCACAGGTTATTTTTTCCTCTCTCCTTCCAGTTGTGGGCAGTGACATTGGAAGAAACAGGCAGGCCCAGTCTATTAATATGTGGCTCTGTGACTCGTGTCACCGACACAATTCTGGGTTTTTCGATAATGGGGTGGCCCACACAGCACCAGGCTTGCTGGCGTCGGATGGGATTTACCTTTCTGAAAGGGGGAAAAGGGTCTTTGCTCGCAAGCTAGCGGGGCTCATTGACAGAGCTTTAAATGAGGCTTGAAGGGGGAGAGGGACAATATCAGGCTTGCCTGTGACAAACTGTGGGATGACACGTCAAGGTTAGAGGGACAGGGTGTTAGCAAAGGCCCACAGCCTGTTGCTCTGAGACGTGCTGGGTACACTGCAGCACACCTGAAGTCTTACAGAGATAAGCCAGGGGCTCCTGAGGTAATAGGAGCAAATGGAAACACCAGTGAAATACCTCAAAGGAATTAAGGGGTGTTCCTCTGAGAAGGTGACACAGCCGACAGCCTAGCCAAAGTGCCTCTACACCACTGCACGCAGCATGGGCAACAAACAGAAGGAGCTGGAAGCCACTGTGCTGCTAGAAAGCTATGACCTAGTTACCATTATTGAAACTTGGGATGAATCCCATGACTGAAGTGTAGCTATTGATGGCTCCAGGCTGTTCAGAAGAGACAGGGGAGGAAGGAGGGATGGAGGCGTTGACCTCTACATCAAGACATGGATAGAGTGTGAAGAGCTGTGTCTGAAGAATAGCCACAAGCAGGTTCAAAGCTTATGGGTAAGAATTAGAGACAGGCAACAAAGGGAGCCTTGTGGCTGGTGTCTACTACAGGCTGCCAGATCAAGGGGAGACTATTGATGAAGCCTTCTTACTCCAGCTTCAGGAGGCATTGTGCTCGCAGGCTCTTGTCCTGCTGGGGGACTTCAACCACCCTGACATCTGCTGGAAAAGTAGAGCTATAGGCTATAGCTACTTGGAAAAGCAGAGCTGCAATTACCTGTTCTGGCTGGAAGAGAAGACAGGGCTATTCTCTTGCATGCATGTATCTTATTCCATGTTGCCCCAGCCTTGAGTTTTGCTAAACCTAATGTTCTAGACCAGACAGCAACAGACAACCTCAGGTCTGTATCTACAATATTTTTGGTCAGCCTTCACTGAAAATAAAAATATATAAATTAAACCATAAACAACTAAAATCACCCACAAATCTAACTTAAAAGCCAGGTCTGGAAAGGGCAGAGAAATTAAATTTAAAATATGAAATGGAACTATTTAAAATAGTACATTTGAATTAATGAATAAGTAAGGAAAATTCCCTCATTCTGGCTGATTAGAAGCTTTTACAGAATATTAAAACTTTTTGGCTCTTTAAGGATGTTGTCTTCAGCCAAATGGAACAGTAATCCACAGTGCTCTGCATGTCTAGCCAAGGTGTCCTTTGAGCTGTCCTCTCCTGAGACTAATCAAGAAAAACAGACTACTACTCATAACACTTTCCCCTTTTCACATCTCCCTTTCCAATGCCCAATAATAAAGCCAAATAATAATAATTAAGCCAAAACAACTGAAAATGAGGTAATGATCTTCCTAAGTGCTGTTATAAGCGGCATACATTTACAGCTCCAAAACATATGATAAAGGAAAAAAAAAGCAACAATTAAAAAATATAAACAATCTTCTCTAGTAAAGTTCAAAAGAATTGCAGCAACTTTTACGTGAAAGAGGGGAAAATCTATTTTCATCAATAAAGCACATAAAGAAATGCCTAACTGTGAATACATTTTCACCTCTTTCTCTTCAGCAAACGTTCCTAGGTAGGCACATAACAGCTCTATTGAATATGAGTGGACTTAAACATGAACATAAGAGTATGAACATGAACATTAGTAAAGTTTGGAGAGTATGAAATCTTTTCTGATTGCAGACAAAATAGACACAGGACTTGTCATTCTTCGTAAACATTTAACTATAACTCAATTTCCTCACAGACTGCTTTTTCTCGTTTTTTTTTTTTTTTTTTGCCTGTAGCTTCTTCATTGTGTAATTCAAATTTATAATGGTTACTTGGCCAAAATCACCACTTTCAAAGAGAAAGAGACATGTCCAGCACAACATAGCGTCATCTTCTTCCCAAAGCATCAGCTTTGTGGCTGGGAGGAGGGAGCATAGCAGACTGGGAGAGAAGGACTTGGGGGAGTCAGTGGGAAGAAGGAGCCACCCATGATGTCCGACAAAGCAGGGCCTGGGGTCCTGAATTTAAGTGCCTCCGCTGACTCGATGTACAATGTAATATGTCACTCTAGTCCATTTAAGGTGGGTGTTCCTCACACCAAAACTGACAGGAAAACTGATAGGGAACACTGGGTTTTTCTTAACAAGTATTGGAGCCTAGGTATTTGGTTCCTCCCCATTGGAGAATTTAACTAGAAAGAGGAAGCTTTGTTCTTCCTGAAAAGGATGGTATGGGAACAGTGGGGGAAATAAAACACTCCTTTCTTTCATGTGATAGTGAAAGTAAACCACTTCCTCCACCAGAAGCTGACATACTGTAGCCAACAGGAAAGAAGAAACTCATGGGGAGGCAGAATAACTGGCTTGCAGTGCCTTTGCTTTTATTTTTTGATCCAAATATAAAACATGGCCATTCTGAGAAGTTACTTGGCTCTTCAGTAGGATGTAGGTAAGCTGATTCTTAAAATACTACCTGAATTCCACAGTATTACAAAGGTAACTTAATACTACCTGCAATCTTGAATGTTAATTTATACACATTTTATAAAATACAACTTCAAAGCACTACGTTTAGGGAAAAACAATGTGAAGAGGTGCCTACAATGGAGCCAGCAACTCATCAGAGCTCTTCTTGATTGCTGTGTGGGGTGGCTGAAAGGGGATGATGGCCTTACAGAGGCCACATTGCAGTGGGGACACCGCTCTTCCCCACTTTTCTTGAGAAGCAGCAGTTGGCAAGTGCTTAGAGCTCATGCCAACCTCAGTGTTCACCGAATGCTTTGAAAACCTCACTTATTCGTTTAGGATGTTATGCATACTGTGCCATACGCACCATGAACCTTAACACCAGATGTACAAGGGGGATGAGCCGTCAGCTATACTTGCACATTTTTTGACAATACAGTCTAGGAATTTATTGCTACACCAAAGCCTTCATTTAGGAAAGATCCACCACTATAATCTTCCAACCAAAATCCATGTTAATTATGCATTACTTATAAATTCAGTATTCAAAATACACAAGTTTTAATACCTACAAGTTATTTTAACTGGATGGGGTTGCTAGAATACAGACTGTAAGAAGACCACAACTAAGATTATAACAACTCTTAACTCTGAAAGCTATTCTTTAAAAAAAAAGTAACCTTTGAAAGCATGGGAATAACAGATAGGAATTTGAGTAGCAGAAGAACAATTAGTTTGTATTCAAAGCTGAAATGACTTGCATAAGCATATCAGGAGAAACCTAGCATTATTATAGTAAACACAAAAGATACCAAAGCCAAGGATTAAGAGGAATTTTGTCAACTTTTAGGGGAATTAGCAGCAGAACAACAATCATAATACTCAACAGACAAGTACCAGAAGTTTGGCAGAGCAAAATCTATCAACTCTTTCAGTAATGGATCTAAGTACTTGTTAGGAGTGTTTAACTCCATCATAAAACTTGAGAAGGCAATACTTGACCTGAAATCATATTATCAAGCTTTGCATCTTGAATGTGTGTTTTTTAAAGTCTTTCACATTCATCCTTTCCTAATACAACTTTAGCTAAAATAAGGTTCTTCTTGAACCTTCATCTAATGTGTATGAATGTGTCCTTACACAGATATCTGGCCTGTAACTATGGGTATATTCCTACGGAATAGGGCATGTCTGCTCTATTTTATTTTATTTTTAAGAAAAGAGCACTAAAGTGTTGGGGAGAAATCAAAAAGAAATACATATCTTTTCAAACAGACAAAGAAATGTATGTACTTCTACTCTGGTTACTTATTAACCTTTTACTACTTCCCTGCAACATGGATACTTAATCTAACGGCAATACTCGCAATCAATGATTTTCAGAACCAATATACAATGAGTTAATCAAACCCATGCAAAAATATGATGGGCTGCCTCACTTTACAAAACCACGATCTAAAATCAATTATCCAAAAGGTTCCCCACCGCTCCTTAATTCAGAAGACTCATTAGGTTGCTTGGGGTATTAAGCACCATTCATACTATGACAGACCTCTGCCAAGTTGATTTTCTAAGTTACCAGGCTTAAGAATGCTACATTTTAATGCACTAGAAAGCGCAACTCACTAAAAGTCCATGCTTGGCTTATTCCCAAGAAACAATAATTTTCAACTAAGAGATGATAAACACCATGCAATCCAAATACAGCTGCACAGAACACTAGCAAGGCCATGCAGAGCTGACATACAGTCAGAAGGTTATTGAAGAATACACACGTGGAGTCATACAAAGAAGTCATCCAGGTTGGTGTAGTAAAGCTAGGTATTTGTGGAAGATTAAGAGGCAAACTTGGAACTTTTGGAAGAGCTACATTAGGAAGACTGTTGGTGATGCTCCTGTGAAGAAATAAACAATGTAGGAATACAATAAAAAATAGAATATTTAGAGAACAACGGGGGAGAACACCTGATTAGACAGAAAGCTATAGGCAGGTGCTTTGTTCAGACCTTGTAGAAAGCACTTACTTGACAGGTTGCCATGACTCTTGTTCAAGACCTCTGTGAATGGACTGGGCAATTGATGATTCCATGAGATCGATGTAGCGGATGACCATGGGAACAAAAATTTCTTGCAAGTGCTTGTGAAACTTTCCATTGCACAAAAATGCTTTAAAAACAAACAAAACACAAATAAAAAATGTCAGGCCTTTCCCTACTTTATATTGCTATAGGAAAAAGTATCTCTTAAAATGTTTTAGTATACAAAAGCATTTTAAGAACAAGATCCAGCTTGTGTAGGAAATACAGTTCATAGAAGAAAAATGGGGACTCCATGAGGACATTGCAATACATTTGAAACTGTTACTGTAATGAAAACTAGGTACATACTGAAGTTTTTTGTTGAACCAGAACACTTTTGCATTTTCTTAACATTAATAATATACTTTGCTGAATCTAAGCCTTAGCAATTTTGTTCAATACTTAGACACCAAGACAGAACAAAAAACCAAACCAAACAAACAGTACTTGAATGTAATTCTATTATTTTTATTCTCCCTATGCTAAGAAAAACAAAGGTTACAGTAAAACATCCCAGCCTCACCAGGCTATGTGCAAAAATATAGAGGTATACAGCGTTTCCTCCAGATTGCTTGATGGAAAAAGGCAATATATGACATATGAGTGTTTGGGAAAATAAGAACAGTTTACCCATCTGCTCTGTGTCCTCGGGAGCTGGCAGAGTCCTGAATCACTGCCTATAGCTACACAGGACATTCAACGAGCTCTTGAAGAGAAAACATGTCTTGGTATGCTTATGCATATCCATACCTAAATACTTTGAAGGCCAGAGCTCACCATTGGAATCCTGGCTTTTCCCATCCTGACATGTGCACAAACTGCATCCAGACTCCCATGACCAAAAGTACCTCCCAGCCAGTCTGTGTTCATGTGAAACCCAGCCCCAGCAGCCACATTTGCCTCTACTCTGCACTCTCAACTGTCTCGCAAAATTTTAAAGGATGCTAACTGTACACTTCTCTTCCGGAAGTTTGCTCATTCTCTGGTGTGATTATCTCCAACTTTACAGCAATTGTAGTTTTATAACTATTTAAAGGAAGCCCTGAAAGGTAGTTGCCTTAAGTGCTCAGGAAAGCTGACAACATGGAACACACCTAGAGGTGTTCTCTTGCTTTTTGAAAGAAATGGGACTTTACTGGTGGGCAGACTATAAGCATGAAGCATACTACTCAAGAAAAGTAAATTAGCTATAAGGAGCAGAAAATGATCTGTTTTACAGATGGGATTTACTGCATGAAAAAATGTATACACAATGCAAACTGAAGATATATTAAAACCTGAAAATACGTTTGCCACCACCACCGCTTGTCCTGGTACTCCTTGAAACGTTCTCTAGCGAATCCTAACTCTTAGTGGACTAATGTCCTGTCCCACCAACAGAGTATATCCATTTCATGCTTTGAATATGTCTGTGTTTACCCATTAATCTAGTACTGTTATTAGGACTTAGAATAATATTCCTATGTGTACATGGAAATCATAAAGGCAAGCTGAGCCACAGAGAGGCATTTTCATGATTTTGGTAGCTCTCCTTTTCTCCCACCCATATTCTGTTGTTTTAAATTCTCTTGTGGGTTTCTCCTCCTACTTATTCCTGCATCCAGGATTCTCATTTCATTTGGATGGGTACCACAAGCACATTTTCAGGAGGTTTTCTCCTCTTCCTAAGAAGAAAAGGCTGGATGATGGGGCTCAAAACCCTGGAAATCATCTCGTAAAATTACAATCCCTTCTTGTTCCACTACCAGTACAACTGCATGTGTAATATATAAAAATAATTTCTGTAACTTCCAAGAACTCCTTTGCCTTCTTCCATTCCTGAATAATGTCCACCACAAACTGAACTTGGGGAGAGATGGAGACTATGGGGAAAATGTGTCATCAAATTTCAGCTCCGTTTTGCTACTTGTGTTGCAAGGAAGTGCCTTTGTTGCTGCATGTCTGGACAATAATTTTTTTTTCTTTTTTTTGTTCTTGAACACAATGATCTGAAGCCAAGAACTATCTTCTTGAAAACATCCTTGTAGAGTAATGGCAGATTATGTATCAATCACTTTTGCCTAAGGAGACAAGACCAATGTGATCAGCTCACTCTGTTTTTGCCCATCTGCCTCTTTCTTGCTAAGAATATCAAAACTTTTAGCTAATTTCAACCATACTACACACTGGGGTGGAAATCTCAGATATATGAAGTTCCATGAAAACAGGCAGCTAAGTAGCAGGCAGAGATTATTAGGGTTTCCACTGAGAAAAAGGCAGCGGCATAGGCTCATCTCTTATTAAACACTTGAGAATCGACCCTTGAGAGCACCTATGAGTCTATTACAAACATGCTCCATTATTTACACTGCTCATAGAACTACTTGTTAACTAGCTAGTTCTGGGATAATTATTTGTACATCAGGCACTCAAAACAGCGTTATTTTTTCTATATTTATGTATTTTAAAACTGCAGCATCTGTGACCAGCAATAATAACTGAGAAGGATTTGGATATTAACACAAAGATTTCACAGTAAACAGCTGATGAACATTGCCTTTGAGAAACAAAAGGTGGCTGGTATCGAGTTACATATTAGGCTGATTTTTCAAGACAACTTTGAGCTTAAAAACAAGAAGAAGAATACAACTGTGTCAATTAAGTCAATATTGCTGCTATAGCGAATCAGTGCAGAACTGGCATTAATCAGGCAATCACAGTTACTTGAAGGGATGAGCTTGTAGTTTACTGTTTTCTGAGCACACTGCAGAAATGCTCTGCTACAAGCCCTACTCTGGGAATTATAGTAATAAAGCCTCATGGGCAGGAGGGCGACTCTTGTTATTCCGAAGTCAGAATGAAATTTAAAGAAGTCACAGGCAATAAAAGGTGTTCAACTTAAAAAGCTGAATAATTTTTCTAACATTCTGACAGAAGTCTTTGCAGGGAAGTGAAACTTTCTGAAATGATGCCAAGACCCTTAATCTGACTGCACCTCCACAGAGATCCCTCTGTCCGTGGGCACACACAAGAGAGTGCTGTCTCGGATCAACAACTTGGTGAGCATTCTGTTTTCCCAGGGCTGAGGACATGGCAGCTCTGATTTACCCATCTGGAGATCTCCGTCAAGGATTACTGCAGGGCAGGGAAAGAACTCAGAGCGCAGAGGTAAGTGATATAGCTGAGTATCATCAGCAGACTCATGGCACTCTACCCTATGATTAGAAGTGATCTTGCCAAAAGGTACCACCTGTGCATCAAAGCAGATGGGAAACAAGAGATCCTTGAGGAAATGCCACACTTCAAATCCCTCAACTACCACTTGTCTTCAAAGCTATGTAGCTTAATTCTCCATTGTCTTGTCAATATAGGCACCCCACACCCTCTTCATATGAGCCATCTCATATTCACACAAACAACAACAAAATGAAAGCCTATGCCAGGGCAAGCTAATGCGTAGACAATATTAATGGAAAACAGATTGCAGGAACAGAAACAGAGCCCTAAATGAAAAGTTATTGAAATACTGAAGTTGAAGATGGAAGTTACTCAACTTTTACATATTAGGTAGCTGAAATGTATTAAAATACGACAAGAAAAGACCAGAGATGAAAAGTACAGTCTAGTAACACAGCACTGGAACGACGTTACTCCTCTAATAGCAGGAAAAGAATCTACTGTGTTTGTGTACATCAGGCAGAAGCTGTGGGGCTTGCTTTGCTTTTACTTATACAGGCACAGCTTAGGAGTTATCCTGGAATCAGCGTGTTATGCTGTCCTCAAGAGCTTCTGCAGAATCAAAGGAAAGGAAGAATGACACAGGTTAACAAGAGCCTCTTTTCCACTGACAAAATTAGCACTTTGGTAGACAGTCTATAATTATCCTGCTCTCCATAGAATTCTCAGGAAGGCACCACTTGGATTTCCGAGCATATTTTTAAATTCAAAATAAAATCAGTAAATTTGAAGTAGGAAATTTCCTTGGGGCTCCATATGCTATTCATAGCAGTTGAAAATCATTAATAACCTGAAAAAAGAAAGCTTATATTTCCATTAATTTCCTGTTTATATTACATTCTGACTCCACAGAGCATTTATTAATCAGTTACTTGAATTGTGGTGAAAATTGCAAGTGCCTCAGTTTATATACAAATTGTTGTATATTTTTACATACTAGACATACTTTGAAAGTGAATTTTAGAAATACACTATATGGAAGAAAGCTGAAAATTTATTTATGAAGTAAAAATATCACCCCCTGTCAGAACCTTGGCAATGAAACTCCAAAGAACTTCATCTTTACAAGACAGGGTGACACAAACAATTTATTCCACAATTTTGTACCTAAAATGCCCATTCAGTCAAAAAGGTTATTGGATATTCTGGTAAGCAATTATGCAGCTTGAGTTAGCTCTCAGTATCAGTAACCGAAACATGTGGCTCTAAACTGAAGGCAGGATAGGATTTCAAAGCAGCTCCTAATAGGAGCAAAAATTGTAAGTCCCTGATCTAAGAAAAGATTCCCAATACAATTGATAAGAAGTGTAAGGTTTGATGAAAGGCATCTTTATGTGCGGCTATAAACTTTGCCTCGATTACCTTAAATCCAAACTGTTTTCCATCTCCACCCTGCAGTCTAAGATGGGGGCTATGATGTTATAAATAGATTCTAGTACAAAAGTGATACACAGGCTGTAACAAAGCAGGAAGGTGATGGTGTCTTTTGGGGTGTTTGCTACTCCACTACTAGCAAAAGCAACAGTGTAAAAAGAACTTATCAGAGAATTCCTGTTGGAAATCAATAGCCATGATAATGGCAATGGCTTTCAAGAGGCTAACACTCAACATGCTGTTTTTTCTAAATCAGCTTCATCAGACTGTCTACAGGTGTACCATGGTTGAGTTAAAGCAGGTACACTGAGTACTACTTGATGGAAAATGAAGATTATGAGTTAACTTTATAATACTAGTTTTGGTTCGTGCCAGTGTAGTAATGCAATAATGCTGAGCAACAGCACAGTACATAGTGTCAGCAAGTGACCCTTGGAAAGAAAACTTGGTAAGGAAAGGAGCAGAATATTGAATATACAACTGAAAGAATTAAAAAATAAGCCAAATATATAGACACTTTATGTAACTAGACACGTGCCACTAAAAGATGTCTCTGACACCATCTTAAACAAAGAGGAATTAATACATGTCTGTCTTGAGGCACTGAAAACCCGATTAATCTGAATAATTAAACAACTACAGAACGTAAATTGGTCTCTAGAGCAGGCCTTTTCATAACATAATTTATAGACTTTGTGGACAAAAAGTAACATTGTCATTACAGAAAATAATCTGCAAAGCTTTCTGCAGTCAGGCATAACTGTATGAACAATAGAAACTTTGGAGATCATTAAAATGTATAATATAAAAGCAGCTACAATATTTTTTCAAACCTTTACATTTTGAAAAAACACAACAAACTTATCTACAATCTATTAGTTATCTCCACAGTAAATGTAATTTTTAAATCACTTTTTGTTATTTGTTAGCTCTTGTCAGAAAAACAAATATTTTAAAGGGGAGGAAGATCATACTCTTCCATCTGTTTTTTTTAAGCAGTTCTTCAGTTGGACTTAACACAACAGGAAAGCAGTCACTGATGAACTCTTAATTGCTGTGGAATAAGGTCAGGAAAAAATGGAGAAGCTTAAAGTGACTCAAAATGGAGTCCTTCATAGCAGAAATGTGAAGCTGCAATCAGGACTCCCTCTTCCCTCCCCCCTTCATGAAAAGTTATACGCTGTATCAGAAGATGCATTTTTTCCACATTGTTAAATGAATATTGGCTTTGAAGTATTCGCCTTCAATCCTGTCCAATGTTTTGTATACTATGTAAAATAACACATTTAATATAATTTGAATAGTAAAGACCATGCGCTTTCATTATTCCACAGTCTTTCTAATATTATATTGTAGTGACATAGTTATAAAAATAATCTTACATGTAAGTTTTCTTTAATGCTGTAAATGTTAGATTGTTTCTTTATTGTTAGGAGTTCGCTCATGTCAGGTTTACGTGAAAACTCACTCCTGCATCAAAGATTTAGAGCTCATTTAAAGCTCTTGAGATAGAATAACACGCAGGTGTCAGTCCTCCAAATTTCAGTGAAGATTAACCTAATATGCAATATGGTGACCTAACAGTTCTTCATTTGAAAGAAATCTGAAAAGTAATCTCTGATATAGCTGGAGAGTGAGAACAACCCAGTGGGATTTCCACCTTTTCATTTCCTAATGAGTTTTTTGATAATGAGAGGTGACTTTGCCAGTCACTGTGGGCTCTATTATGGCTAATTTACTCCACTTCACTCTCCTTGTTAATTATTAACACTAGCCTTTTTATCCTCATGAGACCACATTCCAGTTTTTCCCTTTTTAGTTTTTTTTTTTTTTTTCTAAATCTGTCTTTATGAAGGTGATAGTTTTCTGGAAAAGGTTTTCACTTAGGGTAAAGCCAGAATTATTTATTTCATTTTGGAAGACTGTAAAATTGATTATATAAGCATGGGGAGCTCTTTCTAATGGCTTTAATGCACTTGCAAGGTGAAAAGGCTGTTAATTAAAGAATAAGCACTGAGGTATGTTCCACTTGGGAATCAGTTCTTGGTAGAATGGTCACTTGCCACTTGCTAACATATCCACCGATTAAAGGGTGACTAATTTCCATGGTTGCTTTCCAATAGTTCTGGGGAAAAAAAACAAACCACCTGTATAATTTTCCAGATGGCTTTCACTTGCCAGAAACTCTCATTTACTGTATCTATTACCATTAGGGAATTACTGAAATTGGTAATACAGGTGTGACATTTCATACAGCAGTCGTTTCTTATCCTTCAGTTAAGGTTTTACAATCTTGCTAATAACTGCTTTGACATGAAAGTTTACATAAAATGTCTTTCCTAAGGCTGTTTTAATCATTTAACATTATTATCCATTTAATCTTTTAAGGAAAGAAAAATCAGCAGCCTACCAGCAACCTTTTTGCACATGAGGACAACCCTTGTTTGTTTCCATCACTTCTCTCAGGTTGGAACCAAAGCGCAAAGGAACACAAATGACACAATAATGTAGTTAAAACTGGTACCACAAATCCTTCTTGTAACTACTGTAAAATACCTCCACAGTTTTCAGAAATCAAATAATTGTTTTAAGTGCACATAACATCACAACTAGAGAAGTGCTTCCTAAATTGAAAATGTAAGACTGTAGGAAAGACACCTGAATATAGGCTTCAGATTTTTAATCTGGATTTTAGATGATCAGACACCTACTTCAAGTACCGCAAAACCTGCCTTGAGTCTAACTCTTATGAGATCTGCCCCAAAACCGAACAATTTCTACACCCTTCTGAGCAGCCTTCTAAATCAAACTTAAATTACCACCAGCATCACAATTTCAATACTTTTCTGTAGTTGCAATTTGTCCAACAAGGGATCCAGATGAAACATTCATGAATATCTCAAAAAAAACCCTAAAGGAAACACTAACAGATAGATTTTCTTTCACTAGGATAACATGTGAAAAAAGAAATCATCAGGAATGTGGCATTTCATGTATTGCTAAATGTCAGGGTATGGAAACATAATGAATGAAGAGAGACCAAGAAGATTGGATGTTAATGTTCTTTTGCTCTGTTCTAGACCACATCCAACGCAGTGCAATAACAGTGACTTTCAACAATCCCATTTGAGATTCAGCTAGAGTTTAGTGGCCCTGTCCATTTGCCCCTTTCCCTCCATGAAGCTCATCATCGTGTCACAGTGAATTGCACATTTGCTTGTTGCTCCATTTCATGACATGGTGCTGTGGCCAACAGGTACTATACCGAGACGACCTATATATTTCAATAAACACTTGGCAGCTAAGGTTAACAATAATACAATGATAAATAATATAGGTTCCAATATGCGTAACCTTGTAGAAAAGCTCTTGAATACTATTTTCCATTCTTTCAGTCAAGCAGTTTCCATACACGGAGCTAAAATTCTTAAAAGCTATTGAACTTCCACAGAAACAAAATGAATTTTCCAGACAGAGTTAAAAATTATTCCTTGTATTTATAAGAAAAAAAAATAATTTTGGAATAACTTGAATCATTGCATAAAAATAGCATTTGGATTTCCAAAATAATTAAAAAACAGTAGGTCATTTTTTCATTTTTTAAAAATAGAATATGAGTAAACATATAAAACAGCATAAATATATTTTTTCTTTTTGACGCCTTAAAATATGAGGAGAAATTACCTGTCTGCAAAATAAGGTGCAATTCAATGTTTTTAAAATAACATCTAATCCATTTTCTTTGGTTTCACCGGCTATTTCCTTAATTCCATTATTAAAATCACTTTCACACAAAACAGGCCTAGGAAATCACCTAACTATTATTAAAAAAAAAAAATCTCCTCAAAGACAAATAAAAGCAAAATACGGCTATTTCAAAGTTTGGTCTCCAACTCAAATAATGATACAACAATACAAGTGAAAATAACAGTCTGATTTATTGTGTGTATCTTACCACAGTCACGGGAAGCCTACAATACCTTTATAGACATAACTAATCTGAAAGTAGTTTGCATGAAGGCTTAGAAGGAAATACTAACTACAATTTTACTTAAGCAGTACAGGTTAAACATGAAATATTAAATACATATTATACTGCCTGTGCATACCTGATTTAAAACTGAGCAATTTGTGATACTGAATGATTAATGGGTCACCAGAAGAAGTACTGAAATGGTGCAAGGATGGAGAGAAACTGCTTAACTTCCAAGAAATGGAGCACCAGGATATATATCACAAACACAGGCACTGTCACTTTTATTTTGAGAATTATATTATATAGAAACACATCTCTAAGGTGGGGGCACATTGAGAAATCTTATGCACACAATAAGTAAAGAACCTAAGATCTTACTGTCGTTTCTGAGTCCGTTATTCAGCAGCTGGAAAAGTGGGAAGCTGTCCCAGGAGTCCTGTGGCTGTGCCTCGAGCGCTGAATCCATATCAACAGAATAAAGAGACAAAAACTTCTCTGCATGCTCAGCCAATAATTCTGGCCACCAAGCGAACGCCTGCAAACGTGACAAAATAGAATTACTAAACACAAGTCATAAAGCAAAGAGATGTGTGGTATCTATGGCAAAATATATTTGGATCTCTCACTTCATGTTCTACCTCATTTGGGGAGGATGAACAGGCCAAGTGAAAAGTGTGAAAGTATTTTATGAAACCTTGCATCAAAAGGATTATGCTGGGAAAGATGATATAATAAGAACACAAAATTAAAGACAAACACAAAACACACAAAAAAATCAAAAAAGGAGTATAAATCCCTGCAACTCTTTGCCAGAGAGCAAAGAAAACAATGAAGGCCTCATCACTGAAAAATTACTGTATATGCTTCTTTTGATTTCATTCAATTCTATGAGTAATCAGATTAATTTATTTTTCAAATAAATTCTTGTGAATACATTTTGCACTTTTTCGTTAATCAGAAGGGATGGCTTTAATGTGAAATTTTATTCCTTGAAGTCTAAGGTTTTTTTTTATAAATACAGAGCACTTTTTAATTCCTATCTTTGTCAGCTTCTCCTGAGGAAGGCATTCAGTTTTCCTTCCACAAGTGCTATAAATACATCTTTAGAAATTCACTAATGTGTATATTAATCTTCAGTAACTTAACAACGTGTTGGAATACAAGGTTTTCTTTGGTAAAAATTTAGGTTCTTAGGTAATCTTAGCTTAAAAGAAGAGAAGAAACCTGTGAAAAATAGTGGCTGATCATTCAAAGATGAATTGGCAAGAGGTTTTAAAGAAATGCTGAGCATCCTCTGCTATTACTGGAAAGTACTTTGTGTGTTGCAGTGTCAGGATTGAAGGATGCTGATTGCTACCATAGTGAAAAGGATAGATGACGTTTCAAAACTTTTGGTACGTCTTTTTCCTCAAACTGGAAGAATTTTCTCCTTAGTAAATCCTGTTTAAATTGTAGCTCATTAAAGGAACGGACTCCTTACCCTAGAAGACAACTAAATGCAAAGAAATAAAGAAAGAAGAAAAGAAATGTATACAGGCATTGGCAGGTGTCTCTTTTTAGGCAAGCAAAACTCTTGTCAGAAAATATTGCCAAAAACTCAAAACAAACAAATCCAAACCAAAAGCAGAAAACCAGCACATTTTCTTTCCATCTTCTTCCCCTTTGCAAATGAGACTTTGAACCCAGACAGAAATTCTTCTGACCCTCTCAAGAACTACCCATCATTGCTTAGGCAGTGAGGAAGAAGAATAGAAAAACAAATACTACAGCTAAGACAGTAGTTCAGTCATTATGGATAATATGAAAACAGGCTAAAGGCAATTAGCAATTGGTGACACACATTCTAACAGAACAAAAACATTGACCAGATTAAAGGAAGACAGAAGTTCTTTGATTCTAGAGAGACACACAAATGTGGAAATACAACACCAGAAATCACCAGAAAAATTTATGCTACACATTCAATGCACAGTTCCATGCTATAAACGGTGAAAAATAATGCTTAGTTCATCATGAATCACATACCTCTCTTCCCTTTGGGAATCCCAGAAATTTTGAAGTGTTAAAAAAAATAAAAAAAGTCTAGCATTAAAAAATGTGATATACTATTTTAGAGATTCCTGATCCTTTTTCTCAACTGCACCATCAAATACTCAACATTTACTTAACGTTATGACGTGAAATCACCATACTTAATCTTCCATTTTGAGTAGTGACTGTATAATAATGTATCTATTTCTCAGATACATTTTGATATTGAAATTCTGCATGCTTCATAAATTTCAGTAAAATTGAACATTTATTACATGTATGAAGGAAGGGGAAAGTAATCTTAAAATTATCTTTATTCTTTTCAAGCTGTCTTAGGTTAGACTGAAAGCTTCTGAACTCATTTTTCTGAAGGCACAAGCAATATATTTACTGTTCTGAAAAACACCGCGCTTATGACTGCAAATAAGTAGTATGGAAAGTAATCTTTGAACAGAGATATATCATGTGATCTGTTTCTTCTGTGTTCTTTTGCACAGAAGTCTAATAATCTTACAGTAATGCACGTCCTCAAAAGACAAAGACAACAATATATACATTTTATTAAGTAATCATTATAGAGTAACACAGTGGCAACAGTAGTGTAGAACAGGACCTCCAGGGAATTAATTTCAAACCATTGAAACAGCTGTTTCTTCAGTATAAGATAAAACATCTATAACAAGTTCACACATGACAGATGTAAGCTAAAAACTAGATTCCATAGTGTGATATAAAAACAGATGTTTTGAATGATCATATTTATAACTATATATACTAAATCATGTTTATCCCTTTGCATTTATTCCTCAAAAATATTTATTGAGTTTTTTGAGAACATTTTAAAAACAATTTCCTGAACCTTAGAAAACTATATTTATTAATAAAACGTTAATATTATATATACCATTCTGTGTACCTGGTCAAGTTTATTTTTGTAATTCTTTTATATAAAAGGTGCTATAATTCTAAATAGTCTAAACATTATGATTTCTGTTTCATGAAGCAAAAGACTTGAGTAAGAAACATGAAATTGTTCTATTTTATTTCTTCTACCTTATAAATCCACCTTAAAAAGTGCAAGTTTAAAAGCAGTACTTTCCCAACAAACAGAAGAGCAATATGAATGTGATTATTATACCCATCATTATTTTTACGGTAAAATCAAGATCTATACAGCATGATGAAAACTAGCATTCAGCTATATTTTCTTTCTATTTTGAATGAGAGGTGAAAAACTGTATAAAGCTATGAATCTTTTCCATACCGTTTCACCACCTCCAGCACAAAGATGCTTTCTCTATTTTATGCTCTTTAATTTTCATTTCTAAGCCTCAGTTCATTCAAGCGAATTCAAGTAGAGTTTTATTTCACTTCACTTTTCATAAGCTTCAAGTCTCTTATTCCTCTGTAAATGTGAACTGCCTTAAACATATGTCAGAAAGTAAAGCTACAATGTTTCTTGACAGAATTGCTTCGCATCAGGGGAGAAAAAATCTAGGAACAAACCATTCTCTCCAGCAAATGCAGTTACGGCCTCACCTCTGAATGATGTTCTTCATTTTGCTGCAATACTTCGATACAGAGTTCTGCAAGGTGAAGAACCTCTTCCAGTTTTCTAGCAGGTGTTGCTTGGTTCATGGTCTCTATATGAATATAAAATGCAAACCAAAATTGCTTTAGTTAGAAATAAGATTCAATAGTAAGGGAAAAAGATATCACAAAAGAATGGGAATGGTGCAAAGTTACAATTTTCTGACGTATAAGCAATTTCACATGTTAAAGACAATCTTTTAATAAAAGTAAATGCAGGTGAATGTCCAGATCACTAGAAAGAGAAAATATTTAATTCACAAAAGAATCACTGATCATTATAAACATTATCTGATTTAATATGCGAGAACTAACAGGTGCATCGATGTATTAGATGCTCAACTTCTGCAACAAGCAAGTTCTAATTCCCTTCAAGGTCAGAGATACAAAGACAGAGACACTAGAGACCTTTTTTCTTATTGTGCCATCAGCACAATGCCGTTCTCGCTAGATGACTCATTACTGTCATCAGCAAGATTCATGCATTTTGTAGCAGTCAAAAATTCCAAATGTTTTATCTAAGTAAGGTGTATTTAAAAATAAGAGAAGTACACACCACAATAATTATTCAAATAAATAACTTCTAATAACTAATTATTCAAATAACTAATTTTCTACCTGCTGTTCAGCAATAAGAGTGAATCTGTATTCTTTTCAGTACCATAGTGAAAAGTAGGGCTATAAAATAAAGACATTATAACAGAATTGACATAAGCCTACTAAAAACTCCACACAAAAGAAAACAAGGACAAATGCAGAAGTTACAAATGACATGAGGACCACTTATTCTACAGAGTAGACTTCAAAAGGAGCAAACAACAAAGGCAAAACAGATGTAACTAAAATTCTTACAGGGCAATTAAACTCAGTTTAGTTTTCAATGAAAAAAAATCATAGGACTACGCCCCAGGAAGAGTCACGGGAAGTAAGGGAAGAGCCCAATTGAATTTTTTTACAATCATAGTTTAATCAGTGAAAGTAACTTGTCCAACTACGTAATTTGTATCATTAGGAATAACTTCGTTATTAGCTATCTGAGCTTATTTACTTAACAAAGCTCTTGTCCTTAAGCATAAACCGTGGGATAGAAATGTTGTTGTACAATATAATCATATATAAAGTATGGCCACATTAACCAGGTTTGCAGAGGACTTAGGAAGCTGATAACATAAGGTGAGTGAGGGTCTCGGGAATCCTTTTTTCTCATTTTTTTGTGCACGTTCATGGATCACATGAATAGCAAATCACACGAATACACATCTTCACATGCAGAAAATTCTGCTGACATTTCCACTTTACACATTCATCATGACATAGAACATTAGCAGATTAATTAAAGAACATACATAAACTTGTGTCAGTAAGAATATTAAACTGCATGCACTAAGTACTTTTAACACTTAACATTTCTGGCAAGTCAAAACAACTTTTCAGACATCTTAAAGGCAGGTGACCTTGCCCAGTTCTTCAGCACTAACACAGTGATGTATAGTAACTTGATGAAATATATAGTTTTAGTGCAATTTTTGAAGGAACATTGGATTAGAACCTCCAGCAAACATCTACATATACTTAAAGGTGACTACACAACCACATTATTTTCATGCAAAAAACAAAGCAGGCAAATTAGCTACTGAAGTAATTAAAAAAAGAAATTCAAATCTTATTAAAATAGATTACATAAGCAGACAAGTTGAAATAATATGATTTCCAAAACCACAATCTAACTCAAGAAAGAGTTATTGTGTGAACATGGAACAAGCACAAAATACACACCAGGACACAAACTTACATTCACAATGTCAAGATCACTGTTATTAATACTACACTGAATTTGCAAATTTGATACTGTAGAACTATCACATGAATGTAAACACAACTATATTTATGTATTATATTAAGTGAGATTAGAAAGGATTGGTCCAGCCCCTATTGTTTAGGTTATAATAAAGACTGCTGTTGGATTCAGACTGAAACAGTGATTTCTATACTTGTCCCAGACTTAAACTGCTTTTTCCTCTAGTGATCGGTGTCCTCCCCTCCCTGAACACACAGCAAGTACTATTCAGACAGCTGAATACCAGTATCACTGATGGTAATGAGTCTTAGAAAGAAAGCAGTGATATTAATACAGAGTATGACTGGCACATCTGATTTCAGCATAAACAACTCATTTTATTACAAATGCAGTGTGGTCTTCGTAGACCTTACCGCTAACAAAGTAAACAAAATAATTACATTCATAATTGCATTCGTTCCTAATGAAACTAAATAAGCTGTAAACTATTCAAAAATCACATCCTAGAAAGAGGTCCTCTAAATTAGTAAGAAGATAATTCTAATAACTATATTGAATATGATGTTGCATTTTCGCATTGGAGCAAGTTCACTTATTCCAGACCTTGAATAAGCTCAAGATAGCCTAAAAATGGCTACTGAATGGACACCATTATCAGTAGTGAGAGCAGGAGGAAGACCATAGATTTACTAGCTAACCATAAGATTATCCTGAATCACCACTGTGATGAGATCATGATGAAAAGAAACATGGTCTCAGAAAAGTATTAATTCTATTAAGCATGGCACGGAGGAAATGCAGTTCTGGTCACCTGTGTTGAAGTGATGAATTTTGATCAGAAATGGCACTGAAAGGATAAGAATTCTGAATTTCAATCAGAAATGGCATTGAAGGGAGAGTCTGTTTTTGTTTGTGTGTGTGTTTGTTTGAAAGGCATAGTAAGCCTAATAAAATGAAGGATGAAAGAGGGGATCAGAAGTGCTCCTACACAGGCAGTGTGGGAACACTTGGGAAGAAGACTTATTTATGATCAGGGATAATGCTGGCATAAAACCAAATCAGTCATACTGAATTATTTAAGCCAGAAACTGCAAGAATTTCAGTCATTATGGGACTAATGTTCAGGAATAGGTTTTTTTCAATAGGATTAGTGTGTTTAGGAAGAAAAAGAGAACGAAAACTGTAAATTTCCCTTTGAGGTGAGTATGGCAAGCTTCTGAATGACGTTTCATGGCACGAACAACTAGAAACAGGGGACAGATTAGGTTCAATGAATTCCAGTTTCAAGTTTGCATGAAAATCCCCATGCTATTTACTATTTACTAGTTTACTTCGAAACTATTTACTACTTGCTAAAAACATGCAAATTACTCACAGTGCTTCATACAGCTTTCGATAATATTTTAAAAATCATTATTTTCCTACAAGAATTATTGGTAAGAAAAGGTGGCAGATAATTGCACTCACTCTGCATCCTTGGACAAACCTCTCTAATTTTGTTGTCGTTTACCTATTCACAGAATAAATAAATACATGCAATTTCATCTGGATGGCAAACACTTCCCTACATTTTGCTTAGGCTTCATCTAAAGCTTCCTTTTCTATCTGTAAATTACCACATCAGCTAGTCTTTTTTCTCTGTAACTAATGACCTTTCTCTTTCCAAAATCTAGTGAATATGTGTTATGGATAACCACCATTTACACAGATTTATAAACAAGGGGCCACCAAGTGACTGGAGAGAAAAAAACCTAAACATTATCTTTTTTTTTTAACCAAGCAAGTAGTATATTTGAAATATAAGTACTGATAAACTGTTATGTGGAAGTTTTAGAACCTCCAAAACATCTGAGCAAAATACTGTGCTTGTCTTTATAAGCGTAAAAAAAATACAGGAAAGGAAATCAGTGCTGTCAGTTTTCATTATATTCATGATGTCTTTCTCCCCACAATTATCAAGGGTTGTTAAGATGTGTTTACACTACTCAAACTAACAAGTTGCAGCAGGAGTCGAGTCAGTAAATATGCTGCTTGACATCTTTTAGAAAATAAACAGAAAAAGCCATCAATCATCTGTTTTCAGCTTCACATTCTGCCGAAATGAAAAAGCAAGCCAGGCTTTGCAAATAACGGATGCTTTCTCAAGTATGCATTATCAGTGAGTCACATAGGTACCAAGAAAATATTGTTAAATGAGCTAAGTTAACTGACTAAAACGCTACTGAAATGAAAAGGTGACTGTTTCATGGACCGATGGAGCCTAGGGCCAGAAGGGACTGTCAGATCATCCAGCCCCACCTCCTGTGTCACACAGGTCAGAGAACTTCTCCCTGTTCCTCCTTTCTTGAGCCCATCAGTATGTCTAAAACCTAACATCAGTATGTCTAAAACCTAACTTAAGCTTGCTTCCCAGAAGAGAATTTATCCTTCAAGACAAATGTACAATTCAGCTCCTTCTTTTTCTCCTCAGCATGTAAGCTGTTAAACGTGTGTGTTTAATTTCTCTTTGGCATTTGGCGAGCACAGGAATCTGCTGATTAAAGAGGTGATTCTCCTCCTCAGGTATAAGTACAGGGCAGCTGGGAGGTACCTGTCTCTGCCCTGCCAGTCCTTCCCCCGTGGCACAGCATATACCCCTTACTGGTTTTCCCTGTCCAGTACTTCACCCTTCCTCCTTTTCTTCAAACAAGCATATCCAGATCAAGACGCTCTGGAGAGCCAACCTGTCTGGAGAGGATTAGAAGATCACCCACAGACCAACAGCAGGGATATTGGAAAAAAGGGAAGAAGTCGTGCAAGACTTGAGAATGGCTGCTCCCTTGGACCATCACTTCCCTCCACAGCCAAGGACTCTCAGAGAGGCCCCACATTCACTGGTGGACTGACAGGTACCTCCTCATCCAGCCAGCTAGATGGAGCTGGAGACTTTTGAGGTGATGTTGCAGCTTAGGAGTTGGTCAAGCTCATTTTGTGCCAAACTGCAACAGAACATCCAGTCTGCATTTTGATCCTTCATGTCAAGACAATTGGCATTTGTTTTAATTTTCATTGGCACTGTTGCACTGGTTGCTGGCAGCACTCAGCTGTCGTGCTACTTAACATTCGTGCTACCAGCATTCAAGCCTGGAGAAAGTGCAAGATGTCTATTAATGGAGGTGTCTGACCACCATGTGCCAGAATTAGACATACAGGAGGGCAGATAATGTGATGACTGCTGGCTGTCAAACTCCTTCCGGGATGCACTGCACACACAGCAGTGCACAACCCAAGCAAGTTTTAGAGTTTTTGAAGGAATATTGCCTGTTTGGATACTGTGCAGAGGGACCAAAATCTTATGTACTTCTTTCCAAATTCAGTTGTAGCGCGCGGAGCCTAAATGAGCTACCCTTTATTCTATACCAGCTCTCCTGCCAAGGAATCTGACCAATTCACTCCAAATTGGAGCCTGGGAGTGAACTCATATTGATGCAGAGGAGATGACAGGGAAGCCCTGCAGTAAAACAGGCCATGATATAATTTGATAATATGGATACATCATCATTTGAACTGTATGAAGCCAACTCTGCTCCAGTAGGACCCATTAATTCAGACTTTTTGACACGTGAAACCAGCAAGATTGCTTTTAGACTTGTATCAAAAGCAGTATGAATATCAATAAACTAGAGCTAATATATGTTGCTAGACCTGAACTGACTCTCCAGAGTTAATCTGCAACTGGGATAATCCACCCACAGATAATTTAGATTTGACTGTGGTGGATTTTCTTGCAAATTCTCACAGAATTAATTTTGCAAGAAAGAGTAAGGAGTCGACATCTGGGAGGACATTCTATATTCTTCTGATTAAAAAAAATATAGCCTTATATAAATAATGGAATTTAGCTTTAATTATGAAGTTGAAACCAGTTTTTCTGTAATTGCTTTCTAAGAATTCAATAGGATTTTTAATTCTAAGGAAAAAAATTAATTACAATTATCACCTATGTAAAGAGAGATTGTGAGATTTGTAAAAAGTTAGAGTTCACATCTTGTAGTCTATAACCTATTGTTTTATAAACTGGGTCACACTACAATGTTTTCAGTTTTTTAAAATTTATCATAGAATGGAATTGCCTTCATGGGACAAGCAAAGATTTTTTTTTCAAAAAAAAGGATATCTTTTGGCTCATGTGAAGATGAGAAAAAATGACACAACACATTTGAAGAGGTAAAAGCAGAATAAAAAAGGCACAGATGAAAAGAATTCTCAATTTTTATTTACTGATAAATGGCACTTAATTTATGATTCTTTGTGTTCTGCTTTTGGCAACAGAGATACAAGCAGTTGGTATTTTCTTCCTTTCCCTCACTTTTAATTTCTCTTGAAAAGGGGAAAGAACTAATGTTCTCAGCACTGTCTGTTCCAGTGGAATAAAACTCCAAGGTAAAAAACATGGCAAACTGAAGAGCTCCACAAATGAAGGGACCTGAATAACTGACATACTAGACTGAGAGAAAACTGGCACTTGAAAGTGCAGACTTAGTAACAAGTGCTTTTAAAAAATCTAATAATTTTAAGAGTCTAAATTTTAGGGAGTTACTGAAAGACGACAACAGCAGATCTAATGCTGACTGTTAAGGAGGAGGGAAAAGTGATGTTGACAATTATTAACTTTAAAACAAATTTTGAGTAATGACTAATTGAGGACATAAAATGAACAGAAAACAGAATAAAATGTAATACAGATTTGCAAAAGTAGGTTGCACTAGACTTGTGTAATAGCTTTTCTTGATAGGATATTTTCTTAGAAAAGAAATTAAGTAGATCTCATCTATTCTGACTTTACTAAAGCATTTGATACTGTGCCTCACGGGAAAACTACCAGTTAAGCTGAAGAAAATGAGGATTAAAAAACAATGTGTTGGATAAAGAAGCTGCCTCAAGAGAAAGGCAATGGGTAGCAATGAGAAAGAGCAAAGAAAGGTTTCTTGAGGAATCCTTGAAGATCCATTTTAGGGCTGAACTTCATTAATATTTTCACCAATGACTTCAGAATAAATATTAGGAGTGCACTGATGACAATGTTGTAAAACACTGGCAATAGACAGCATGGTCAAAATGCAGTAACAAGAATTGGATAATTCCAAAGAAAGAGAGAGAAACAAAATTTAATACTTTAAGATGGAAGACAATACATTTTGACACATGAACAGCAATAAACATTTGCTATAAACTGGAAAGTCGTCAGCTGAAAATAATCAAAACTCTGAAGACTGGGCTGAATTAACTTTTCACAGAGTGGCTGTGTGCCACGAGCATGCTATAGATATGCAAAGACAAGTGTTCCTTGAACATATTAGATTAAGCATTTCTGGTATAATAGTACTACTAGTACTGTGTAAGGCATGGGGATGACCACACAGTTCTGGTCACCAATGTTCAAGAAGGAGCAATTCAAAGTTTAATAGAGAAAGGCTCCTAAGATGACACAAATGAAGGAGGCTGAAACTCTGAGACAAGGTGATGAGAGCCTAGGCTGTATAAAACAATTGTCTAAAAATGCAACACGGGGTTAGAAGGAGTTGGAGATGATGAAATGCTAATGAAAGAGAGAACTATCCCTCCTTCATTAGGGATAGAGGACAAGGTTAGCATGCTAAAAACTAGGAACTAATCTGACTGTAAGGTAATTCCTACACCTATAGAGCAAACAGGACGTCAAATGGCCTTCACATGGGTAAAGCAGGGGGCAGAAAAGGGGAAGAGCAGTGACAAAGACAGCCCACCTGTTAAGAGAAGATGTGGGTACCTTTATGAAGGAGGTATCAGGACATGGACCTAACAATCCAGGGGTTCTTTTCCAGACCTCTGCTCCAAAATTGAAATCAGTGATATGTGCCCATATCCTCCTCTTTCTGTTTAGCTGCACAACAAACAGAGACCAAGAAGGTGCTATGCCGCTGTGCAACTCATTCTTTTTTGTTTGTTCAGTGAAATGAACATGCATGGAGAGCTTTAATCAAGTCCTCTCCAGGTACAATGACTCTCTCCACTTGCCTTCTCAATTTCAATAATGTTTGTAGTGTTCTTCTTTTTAAGTCAGATAGATCCTTCTGAGCCTTGAGGGCATTTACATACTACCCTTCCTTTAGAAACTTGCATGTAATGAGTATGTTAACGATCGATGTCCTTTAAAAAACAGCAAACTGTTGAGTTGCTCCTGACCTTCTATTGTATAGAGTTAACAGTTATTCAGCCTTTGGCAGTCTGTCTGATAAAAAGAAATATTGGGATGACTACTGTGATTTGTCTTTGAGACATTGCATGCTACACAGTAACTATTTGCTCTGATTTTAATTTAATTTATTCTCATTCATTTAATTAAAACTGACTGGCAGGAGAAGCCCAGTATATTCAGTTACTTCAGACTTTTAAAAATAACGAGTTAAAAGACAACTACCTAATAATTTGAATCTTTACAATCTGTCTATTGCCTCAGAAAAGAGTATTTACGGACAATGACAGATATTGCCCTGTTCGCTTCACCGCTATTTACCACTTTAATCCTTAACCCAGTCCCTTTATTTCTCCACAGCAAGGTAATGCCCTTGTGCTGAAAAAGTGTAAGTTACTGTCACTTCTCCTAGGCAATGACAGCAGCACTAGCAGAGTCCATTACTTCTCAGCTATTCAGATTTCAAAGCAATTTAAATGGGGAAAACCATTCATTTCTGGGAAGCAATAAATAAAGTGTTTTATGACTCTCTGTGTTAATGGATGCGTACAAAATAGAAGTAAAAAATATGAATTCTGTATAAGGAAGGCCATCTTTTTTGAAGGACAGAAAACAGGTGAGGAAGGCGTGCAAATTTCTATAAGCTGTTCATTGGAAGCTATACAAAATGCATCTGAAGGATGCTATTTGTCTCCGGCCTCAGCATCTAGCAGGTTCAGTTATGTTCAACATTATCTATAAGAAGAGTCAACTCAAGTTAAATACTGAATAAGACAAGAAAATATGCCATAAACAAAATGATCTAAAAAGTACTTTCAGGTAGTGAAGTCTCAAAGGCAGCATGTACTGAAATGAAAATGGTTTATACTTAAAAAGAGATTTTCACATATTAATGCTGTGATCATCTCCTTGACAAATTATAAATCCTTGCTGCAAACTACAAGGGCATTACATGAGAGTTCTTAGACATAGTTCAAAATTATAATAGTAGGTTTGCTGCTGTTCTCCTCATAATGCCAATTATACTGACTGAACAGATTAGCTACTCCATGAGAATTTCAGCTGTACATGTTGTAAGGAATGACATGTTGAACCCTGTGTAATTGTCATTGCAAATGTAATTTTTATTGAAAAAAAGCTGTTCTATATTCATAATAGTACAACGACATGGGAGTGCTAAATAAAATGTCATCCTGACTGCAAACAAATCCTGTTGATGCAAGTGCTGCTTATACCACTGTGTCTGCCATTAAGAAAGTAACCATCGTCTTCTGGGAAAGCATTCAGAGTCTTGTTCAATTGAGACTGTGAAAATGAGAGCACTTGGGGAATAGACCTGGGAACCTGGCAACCATACTGCTGAAAAAGGATTCTCGCAACAAAAAGAATTTGCATGTTCACCTCTGTATTACCTAACAAGGACACTCCTGCAATTCAAGAATCTCTATACAGTAACTAGTGCACAAGTTAAAGGGTAAATAATAATTATCAAGAAATAGTTTTACCTTATTTTCCACAACAATGCAGTATATGGTATTAGGGCTAAGCATACTGTACATCAAGTTCATGATGAAATCTGTAGGAGTTTAGACAATGACACCAAAAGGAGCAGGATTTGGCCCTGTTAGCCAGGCTAAAAAAAAATAAAATAATTGGGATTCCTTTCAACTGCTTTGTCTTTTGCATCAGAGAAATGAGTTCAATGGGACACAAAATTCTGGTGGAACAGTCTATTTAATCCTTTCAATAAAAGTAATTTTTCTGATTTATCTGATTAATTTTCAGCTGTATTTTTAGTCAAAAGTGGAATTTAATTAAGCAATTAAATTATAAACACACCTATAAACCTATAGCCTCACCTAACTCACACAGTGAATTTCCATTTACTCACTGTATGTGACAGGCTTTCCTCTCATCCATTCTCTAATATAGTTATTTGCCAGGTCACTTAAGGGACAGCTTTGCTGTCCTATCTCAAGAAGATGGCAATAGTTTCTTTCAAAGCGTGCATAAACCTAATGTAAAGTGTCTGAAATCAGGTACAGTCTTTTTTTTCATCTCTTCCTTTCCTGTGCTTGTAACTGTATGTCATCTGTGCTTAATGGTCTATATTTCTGACATAATGAGCCTGAGAAAAAAAATAAGAATAGCAAGTGTGTGTGGCACAATGAAGATGTGTACTTGAGCTGATGCATGTTATATAAAAGTGTACAGCTGACATTTTAGAATGCAAAGGTCAAAGGACAGAAACTCTAAAATTAGTTTTCTCATTTCAGAAGTTAATTTCAATATTTTTCTAAATTTCAAATCTGAAGAGATATTTTCTCCAATACCTACAGGTGTAAAAATACTAAATTGAATATTTGTGCTATCTAGCTTTAGGTATCTTACCTAGCAGGGAAACTGTCTTAGGGTGCATTTGTATTTGAAGGCATGAGACAGGTCCCTTCACAAAGAAATTGCTGAAGGCGCCTCAAACTGCTCTGAATCACCTGCTTAACGAACATCTCCCAGTTAATCAGAGATTACCTGATAAACATGAGCTCATATCAACTCAGTCTAACCAGCTGTGGCATGAATGCCCACACCACTACTGTATCATCTGCTCTCTTCTTTAACAATTCCAAACAGAACTCTTCTATTTCAAAAGCATTTAAAGCTTTCAAATGAAAACCAGTGGAAGTTTTGGGAACCAATGGAATTTTTTGAATCTTCGGTTATGAACAACAAATTTTAAAAAAAGTGGTTTTTATAATTTGCTAGTATTTTTTTTCTTATTTACTGGCTAAAGAAGCAGTTCCTCCAAAAAGGAATCATCTTTCTCCCTTCAAGCCGCTCATTGTCAAGGAGCTCCATTTTGAACTACTTTCATGCAACCTTTAAGGTCATCACCCCACCTGGAAAATGATTTCATCCTGAGAAAGCTACCAAGTCAGTGCCCCTCCCCATGTCGTTGATATCTGTGGAAACCCCACACAGCATCATGATCAGACTTCCATTGGGTCTGTGTACACATCTTTAAAAAAGGTACGACAAAGTAGTGCATGCATCTATTTCAAAGCATATATATGCACAACCCTTCATACTTCTATGCAGCCAATACTACTCAGCCACAAATACTAATTCAGCTATGCTCTTTTTATGATCACTTTGTTAAATATTTGGATATAAGCACTCAAAAAACCTCTTTGCACTACTGGAAAATATACAACGTATCAGCTTCATGAAATTAGGAACACAAAGAACTACCACCCTCTCAACCTTCAGCTGTAACTGGAAAAATAATCATATTACTAAACAAAGTCGTATCAGAGAAATGTAAAACCAGGTTTAAAATTAGTTGTCCTATCAAGATCTTCATCAATAAATCCAGTAGTCCCATTAAAAAACGGACACCATTTTTGCTGATGACTATGAAATTACATTTCTCTAAATACACAAAGTGATTTTGAATTTAAGAGCCAAACTTTTCTGCATCACTTAGTTACACCTTTTTTCACAGAAACAATTGCATCACATACCAAAATATAACATTATCTAAATTGCTAATAAATATGCACATCATAGTTAAGTATCAGTGTAAATGAAGAATGCATGGACTATACTACATCAAAATTAATTTCTATGTTCACACATGTTTTGGTCAATATCTTGATACTTTTGAAATCAACAAAAAAAAATAAAACAACAGACAACACACCAAATCTGTAGTACATGCAGACATGCACACAAATAGTAATCACCTGAGTCCTTTTCTGCTGTTGCTAAATATAAAACAAAAAAAAAGAGAGAAGAAAAACATCATTACAGAAATATAACTATTTTAGCTTCACCAGAGTAGAATAAATACCAAATAAGGAGTTAAAATCGTCTTAAAATCTTGAGTATAGCAGTGACAGTCCTGACAGTTAACTCACCCAAGTGATGGGTTTTGTCAGCTGAGGAAGAAATAGTGTATGTGTTTAGGTAGTATATTTTTATTTACTAGTTCTATTATAGTCTCTATTTCAGGCTCACTGGCTGAGTTTGCATCCATATTCTGCCTGGGAATTTTAGAAACATAAATAATAGTGTAAGAATATAAGAATATTATTTTTGTTAGAGCCTTCTTTGCATCTCTACTTTTTAGGTAGTTACTATTGGTCTATATCTGATATTAACATGCAAAAGTTGCATTTTGACTGATTGATATGATGTTGTTCACTGAAGAAATATTTAAAGAATAGGAAAAAAATCCCAACAACGTATGACAGCTACATTTGAGGACATGAGTAATGTTACAAAGATAATGACTATATGCTTTCTGTATGGAATTTGAGGAATAAGCAATTAATGTAAACACTAATATGCATTACTTTCAAGAGAAGAAGGTAATTTAGGTGCACAGATACAATAATGCTGTCATAAACCTAAAGAAGAAGAATGGAACTTATTGCTGAAAACTATTACATATTTATTGGTGAATATGTAGGATATTTGTAATGACCTAAATACAGAAAGAGACAAATACAGGTCTCATTGCTACTGAAAACCAATGATGTGTTTAATTTTCTGACGTTATGATGCTGGAGCCCTCCACTTCGACTTTATTCTCAGAAAAGTACTCAACCTATTTCTCTTTGAGGTACTAGACATATATGCAATTATCTATTGTGCTTTGGGTTTACAATTACATGAGTGTAAAACTACCTACAGAAATCTAGTTGGTTTCATCCAAAAGACAATAAATCAAAAAAGACATCTGCAAGTCAAAATATGCCATGGGATGGACGGCAGCTTTATGTCCTGTTCCAGCTTACTGCAGTGTTAACAGTGTGCATATTTTAAAGTGCAAAATTTGATACTCACAGTGGAACTGCCACAGTTCTCTATGATATAGATTAAAATCCTGGGCAAAGATGTATTTACTTCACTGTAAAAAACTTTTCCAATCCAATTTAGTGTCAGTGAGTTTAATTACCTTTTGCATGCTTTTGTCATCTTTTAAAAATGATTCTATTTTTATACCCATTATTTCAACAGGTTTGCTAAAAACCCAAAATACTGAACATTAAAAAAATCCCTTTTATGAAAACAAATAGATAAAAACTAACGAAAATAGTATTTTTGCTTTGTCATTTTCTAGAATAGATTCAATATTCATCCTTCTTTCTTTAACACAACATGATATCATAATTAATTATGATAAACTGGTTACTAAGACGGTTTCATGTTGTTACTCCCATGATATAATACTGGTTGCTATAGTGATGAGATGGGTTTTTTGTTAATCACTTGTGAGATTGGATAACTCATGTTTTTCAGAGAATTTTAACAGAAATGAAAAAAGGAAAAAAGTTGGCTTTACAATATAGCTAGATATATGAGGCTTCTTCATTTTGCTGCTATGATAACTCTATTTCTTCTAGATCATTGCTAGAAATACCTGCTATGAAAAACATACTATGCATAAAAATGGAATTTTTTAAAGCAGAATTCATCCTTCATATATTTTCCTGCTAATTGACTCTACTTCCAGAAAAACAGTTATATAGATGTGCACACCCTGTTTTCTACTCCTGAATATATCTGTACAGGTATATCTCAAGCTTTCTGCACTTTATGTAAAATAACAGAAGTGTCTTGACAAGGCAATTGACTATTAGGACTTCCTTTTTGTTTTACTTATGGTTTACAAGTATTAAAATGACATTGCTTATGCTAGCCATTTTTTTGGTGCAAAATCTTGATTAATTTCATGATACACATTCTAGAACATACTTAAATTCCAGGAAAACTGCTGATTACCATCAGATCTAGTATTTTGTCCCATTAGTTCATTCAGGAAATCAGGATGTAATTAAGGTTTTAATGATCAGATTATTATTATACAGCTGACAACAAACAGCAAAAATAAATAAGATTTATCCATCTCCCTGTCTTATAAGTACATCCAAAAAGCATCTATACCTAGAGTTTTCAAGTTTCAAGGTACTGTTACTGCTGATAAGGAAAGAATTTCCTGTCAGTAGTTTAATTACTAGAAATAGTTAGAGAAATAAAAAATAACCCATAAACAACCTTTTAGATTTATGGAGAACTCAAAAGTAAGAACAAAGGGCAACTTGAATTACGAAGTCCTAGTCTTCCATTCAAACAGGGTCCCAGGAGGCATATTAAAGCAATGAATAGGAAAAAGCTCCATAGTTCACCAGCTGAGATTTTAATGAGACATTTCCCCTTGCTGTGGAAGGGGTTTGTTCAGGAAAGGGAAAAGGCTGCTCACAGAATATTCAGTTAAAAGGCATTGTTGGCTTTTGCAGCCACTTTGGCAGTTGATTGCTGTACTAACCTTCTATTTTGGCATATTCTGTAAGTCGAGTGTAATTGATCAAGGCAGCCTTCTCCAGACATTTTCTAACCACTTTCTTCACCTCTTCTGCTGGTATGGGAGTGGCAATATCTTTCATTAAAACCTGTGCCAGAGACAATTACACCGCTTGGTTACACTCATTACCCCAAACCCAAGGGAAAAGGATGAAAGTATCCTAAAGTTACTACAGATCTGATAATGACTAAAGGCAGAAACCAAAAAGGAACTATTTCAGCTGGAACCAGACATTTGTCTTTGAAGGTTTCTCTTCAACCCTGATTTGACTGCCTACATGGTATTTATATACAATACTCCTACTGTTTGGCATCTGGCAGCATGCCAGTCAGTCTTCGTTTGGGTGACGCCAAGACCAGTTGTCCTGGTTTGAGGTAAAACCTCAAACCAGAACACCAGTATAACAAGAGCGTTCCATGGATGGGCTGGATCATGGTGCCCACTAAAGATGTGGATGTGGAAATTTGCTTGGTTCTCACCTGTGGAAAAGCTTCCACCATTGCATAACCTTTGACTCTTCAACAGCGCAAAGGAGAAACTGTGAACACCATCATCTGAGCTAGCTATTACCAACTTGCTTTTCTTCCTTCATAAAGTTATGCAAACTCAGCATGTCCTTGCTGTGAAAAACAGTCATCTACAGTAGGCAGGGGAAATATTGAACTTCTGGTGGAATACTTTATTATGGACAAGTAGAAAAACAGACCATATAAAGCTTTCCTAAAACCTGCAAGTTTTTAAAGCCTATTGATTTTTAAAATATAGGACTTTGATAAAATGGATCACCTGTTGCAAGAGACGTAAACTGAGAATATATACCTCTTTATATGAATGCAACATTATATACTCTGGGTTACTAATATTGACATTGGTCATCCAAAAAGATGGAATAAATATTGTTAACAATTCACTTGCATTTTTACTTTATTTCTATACTCTGTTAACTTTCAACAGATAGATGTAAACAAAACTCTATATGTTTTTACCACATTGTAATGTAAACAATTAAATTTCAGATAACACACAACCTTTTAAAATTGCTTCTCCTAAAGCTATACCTTTATACAACATACCTAAAAATTACTGTTAAAGGGAGGGAAAGAGGCATGGTCTGGGGAAGGATTTAGTAGAAAAGAAAAAGGTTCAGCAGCAGAGAAGCTATTAGGAAGACATAGCAAAGCAGACTTCTATTACTTACACACACATATGACATACCGACTATTGTTAACTTGCTTCTTTTTAATGAATAACTTCTGAGTTACCAACAAATGCAAATACAATATTCAAAAATTTTTATTCTGGATCTGTTTGGGTTTTTTTTCTCCAAATTTTCAAAGACAGGTAAAATAAAATGTTTGCAACCCATTGTGCATTCACAGGTATAGGCGTGTATATTTATTCCCAGCCAAGACTGACAACGGTGTTGCTTGAGCACCAGGCAGACTACCATTGCCATTTGTTACAGCAGGAACAGTGAGAGGAAATGGCTCCTTCATATAACACAAAGGAATCTACACAGCACTATGAGCACTGAGATTGTAAGTGAAAGAAAACATATATACCCAGACTCTCTACGTGTTTTTGAACATGGCAGAGCGTTTCTAAGACAGAATCTGGAGTGTTCTGCAGTGCAGAACAACCGACGCTCCCCAGGACCAGACCTCTCAGATGCTGGCAGAGCTACACAGACTGGGATCTAAGCTTTTTTTGAATTCATACCTTCATTAGGCTCCTGCTGATACAATTCCTCTGGAATCACTGCTGGAATGCAAAGTTCCCTTTCCTCAGAGAAGTCAGAGATGCTATTGCCATTATGAGGTCTTCTCCCTTCCAGTCAATACAAGAGGATTTGCTGGGCAGGAGTTTATATTTATAGCTGTCTATGACAGTTTTGCTGCATATAGCTTTTTCTTCTTAAATTGACTAGATTATGCATTTATGGAAGATTATTTGGATTATATAGAAACTTTTTAATGTTACATCTCAGTATAGACAACATCAGCAGCACAGAAGCCATAGAAAGCAGGAAGGGGGGGCTGTAGAGTAGACTTGTACTACTTTAGAGGTAATGTTGGGTAATCATTAAATTATAAAGAAACAGAGAGTCACTACAGTGGCTTGAAGTGAAAGTCCAATAATTAAGTCCTACAGAAAACAGCAGTTTGCCTCTGTGGAAAACATTGAAAAAAAACCTCCCAGTGAACAATTAAAACGAGCAGTAAAATACCTGAGAAGACATGAGCCTGCTTTCAGCAGCCGGAAGGCAAAAGAAAAATGCAGGCTTAGTACTCAAGCAGAATTTAAAATACGTTCTCAAACTTACCCTTTCAAGTAATGAAAGTGTGGCTTTTAAAGCTCCTTCAGGACGTCCAAAAGGGAAACAATATCTTAAAAAGTTAAAAAAAAAAAGGAAAAAAGAAAAAAAGAGTAAGAGAAAATGATCAGAATTATTATACCTAAGTTAAGAATCTAATTTGAGACATTAAGTGTACACAACTGGCATTAAATTATGTTAGCAGAAGACTCCCATATGCAGGAGGGCCTCTTCAGTAGTCTACCATGGAGTGTATACATAGTACAGCAGCACCAGCCCACCAGCAGCTAAATACAGAAAAAATACAAAAGGCAAAAAGCAACACTTCCACTTTCTCAACTAGGAAGGATATTTAATGGTCTCTGATGAGCCTAATTGTAATTTCCTGGAAAGAGGTACTATTTGTCCTGTAGCCATGACAGCTACTGGAGCTGTGAAGTAGCAGTTTGTATATTATATCTTGTTTTAATATTGGATGGAGATAAGAATAAAATGTCAGATATTTAAGTTTCTAGAGACATATGGGAATAAAAACGCCTGCAAATATTCTCGTTTTTTTCCTATTATATTATAAATAGCCTGGAAAAGCATTTTATGTTATCTTAATTTTTTCAGCTACAACTGAAACCATGCCCACTTCTGTCTCTATACTTCTAAAATGATGTAAATTAAAAAGCGATCCCCATTCATAGCTTTGTTTTTCATTTTCATCTCCCTAATGATCCAGTATAACAGCTCCATGAGACTACAATGCTCAGGCAACTGTAACCTCTCTTAATCCTGTCTATAAAATCTTTCTGGGATATCCCCAATCAGAAAAAGGATTTTTTACTTTGCTGAGATTATTTTTTTCTTATTATTACTCACTGACTATGGCAGACTCATATTCTAATGTTTTCCAATAGTAAAATCTTTTCTAATAACAAAAGGATTCAGACCAGTGAATTTCAGATATACCTTTGGTCAGCCCAGCAAATGAGGTCAAAAAAGGATTTCCTGCAGTAAGAATTCCAGTATTTGCTTTGCCTCATTCTGTTTCTTTCTTACTATAGTGCTAACAATTTTTGGGGACAGGTTAACAAATTAGCAAAGCAGATTTAATGACCCTTAGGCGTTAAGTCATCTTAAAACAGAACACATCTTTAGGTGTTTTGTCTCCTCCTCCCTTTGCAGTATATTTCCACAGTCCTTGACTTGTCTTTCCCACTGTTTATTCCTATCAACCTCTAATGGTAGTTTTGAATAAATGTCACTCATTATTTTTAATTCTACTTAATATTTCAAATCAAAGACTTCTTTCCAGGTATGTTCTGCAATGCAAATAACAGAACAAGCTTCTAAAACCCAACCCCAGTTTTAAGTTCATGATGGAGACAGAAGTCCCACAGTAGAACAGGGGTTACTCAGTTTATTGCAGACACAATAGGTATGAGTACAACACGGGCAGCAAGCTTATGTGTGCAATTGGTGCAAGGAGCTTCTCACAGAGAAGAGTAGTTTTCTTGAGATAAGCAATTAAAGAAAAGGAAATGTTCACATTAGAGGTCTAAAGGGACACTCAGTAGTCCTGCCTCTGTGCTGCTGAGAAGGCAGGGAAACAGTATCTTGCTGGGAAAGAGAAATTCAATCATCTCTTGGATAAAACACCCATGGCAGCTGGTTTCACACTGTTCAGCTGTGCCAAGGATGCTCCCGCATTTGAGGAGATCTTTAAGAATAGGGAGACATACATGGTGACAGTGGTCAGTTCAATTATTACACATATGGACAATTGGATCTGTGACATCCAAGAGGACCAAGCAGTAAGTTGCTTACTGGGTACAAAAGTAGTGGACCTGAGGATATGTTTATATAAGTTATCCAATGGAGAACAGGGAAGGAGAAACACTCATGGTCTACATTAGTACCAGTGCCATACAGAAGTACAGGAAGAACACTACAGAGATTAAATTCACACAGCCAGGCAAGAGGTTAAGTCCAAGACCCTCATGTCAGCTTTCTCTGAAACATTGGCTCTTCCAGATTTTATGGCAGGCAGGCATCTAGAGTCTCAGTGGGTAAGATGACAGAGAGGAAAAGTTTAAGTACCTTAAGAACTGAGAAATATTTTAGATGAGAGCCACCAGCATGGCATGGGCAGACTATCTCAGTCACAATGGATCCAGGCTGATAGTAATGAAAATTAAAACTAAAAAGGCTGTAGGGGAGTATTAAAACTGGGAACTGTGGGTTAGCTGACAGGCATGGGAGAGAGCATCTTTTTCAGATGGATGTGACCTAGTGCCCTAGGTGGACACAGCAAATGTTGAGTGCATCTCAGAAAAGGCAGGAAGAGAAATGCACTCTTCAGTTCAACTGTCCACAATGACAGCTGACCAGTGCATGAACTGCTAAGCAATGGAACAAGGGCAAAGCTTAGAAGTTCCAACATACTACAAAAATAAAAAAAAATAAAAAGAAAGTGCTGATGATCCTTGAAAGTCTGTACCACTGACACCCTAATTAGGAAGATGAAAGTGATCAGGAAATGTTAAGTGAGATCAGAGGACTTGAAAATTGATGACAAATAGTAACAGTAAGAGATTTCAACTACACACATGTACACTTGATCCATGTCTCATTAGGATGAGATACAATGAAAATATTTTGGGACACAGTTTTGAATCGCTTCCTTGGACACTTAATTTAGGACCCACAAGAAAAGATGCTATTCTGGATTTGGTCTCAAATGCAAGGAGGACATGGTTGGAGAGGTGCAGAGCAGGAGAGGTGCTCTGTAGTAGTGATCATAAAGCAATAAAATTTAATAATGTAGCAAAAGAATCATAGAATCATAGAATCATAGAATCAGTGAGGTTGGAAGGGACCTTTAAGATCATCAAGTCCAACCGTTAACCTACCCTGAAAAGAGAGAAAAA